>JASSUY010037169.1:0-46479 GCA_032466535.1 Forpus xanthops
CGGGGCGGGGAGGTGCCCGGAAGAGCCGATTTCCTCGGCGGGACGGGGCGGCGGCGGGACCGGCGGGCACGGACAAAGCGGCGGTGGCCGGACCCCAGCGAGCGGTGGAGGCTGTCCCTGCTCACGGTGAAGTTCGGGCGCTCCGGGAGCGGCCTCGCCGCTGTTTTTGTCACTTGGAAACTTTTGCGCGGTGGTTCGGGCCGGGCCCTGGCGGCCGCCGCTTCTGTGTGAGGAGCGGCGGAAGCCTGAGGAGGGGGAGTGGAGTGGAGCGGAACGCGGCCCGGTGCGGCGGGGAGGGGTGGAGCGGAACGGGCCGAGCCGCGCCGCTGGGGCGTGGGCCGGGGCCCGGGCCTGGCTGGGGGCGCCGGGAGGCCGTAGAGTGCCGGGGCGGTGCGGGTGTCGGGGGCTGGATGGCGGCTGAGGGTTGGGAGACGGCCGGCTGTGTTTAGTGCGGCTGAGCGCACCTTCCCGGGGCGGAAGCGCCCGGAGAGCCCCGCTCCCGGAGAAGTTTCGGTGGCGGCGGGGCTGCGTGCTGAGGCTCCGCCTCGCGTTGGGGCCGCCCCGGCGCCGCACTCCGGCTGCGGGCCCGGGCGGGGCGGCCGCAAGTCAGGCAGAGCGCGGAGCTGCCTCGGCCCTTTGGTGCTCCTCACGGCCCTGGGGTTCTGGTGGGGTCCTGCCGAAGTGAACTTCCTCCCTCCCGCCCGAGCGGGTGTTTCTGTTCCCATCCTCGACTGCAGCCTCCCCTAGTCTGGAGCAGCCCCCTTTTCTTAGCTCGGCGCTGCCACGTTTTTCGACACCCGCCTCTAATCTGCTGGCATGCAATTAGGTGAACGCTCTCCTTTTCTGGCAAGAAGTTTCGTGCTACGTTTTGCAGCCAAAAAGCGGGGAAAGCGTCTCAACCTGAAGTGCTGGGCTGCGTGTGACCCTTGTCCCTGCTTTCCTCTTGCCCGGAGTCTTTGAGCAGTGCATGTCGGCTGGTTTGTGTTCACTGTTTTATGCTGGTTCGGCACGCTCAAAATCTTCCAGGTGGAAAGTTTTCAGGGAAGCGTGTGGTGCGCTTAGTGAGGAATTGAATGTGAGCGAGGGTCACTTCACTGCCTGCCTGCCGTGCTCAGGAGGTGACCAGTGTCTTCTGGCAAGGGTGCTCGATCGACCGCTCGCTTGCCCAGTCTGGGCTACCAGCCTCTGTGTCCTCGTTTCAGCGAGCTATGACTCAAGGCATGTCTGGTTTATCGGTATTAAACTAGTCTGGGAGCTCTTTGCTGCCCTCCCCCAGTTTTTATTTTTTCTTTGTCTTTTGTTTTTTGAGATGGGGAGAGGTATTCTTGGTGCTGGAGTTACAGGGCAAGAAAAACAGGAAACAAATGAGTGGGGAAGCAGGGGCTATGGGAGAAGCTCCCTCAGCTGTGCAGTGCTAACTTGTCCTCAGTCCCACTGACTACACCAGGCTCCAAGTACTTCCAAGCCTAGTTAAAGGCTGTGTGTTTGTGTTTTGTTTTGTTTTTTTTTCCAGCTCCTGGGTTGGTTTATTGGCAGGTTTATGTTTAAATGAAAGTGGAAGCCCAGCTTGCTTTGCAGTATGTGTGGTCTTGTAGGTACTCTTTGGTCTGTCTTGGGATGCTAAGGTCATGTTAAGTGTTTAGTAGGATCTGTTTCTCCCTGCTGAATTGAAAGTTTCTGTTTAAAAAGGGGATAACTTTATGTTGAGTCACTATTTTAATTAAATTTTTAGGTTTTAAAATATCAAGGAAGTTTGTTTTGTTTTGTTTACTTAGGGGAAGCAGCTAAAGGCTTATTACATTTTGGTTTTAAAAAGGCTTTGCCCATACCTTTTTCATAACAAACCACATGCCTTCAGTCTTTGTTTTTTTTCAGTCAGCTCTAATAATAGGTCTCTGCATCAGAGATTAGCAGTTCACACAAGGTGGCGGGGGGGGGGGCACAGCGGGCACAGATTAGAAATCCTGTGCCCAAACTGATGACTTAAAATACCAGTGTACATATTTTACCTCTCAGTACATTTAAGTTTTGTGGAGTATCAGCATTTCTATGCAGGCGTATGTAGTGCTCACATTAATTTGCAGCTTCCTTGCAAGCCTGGTAAAGTTAACGGAAAGGTGTAATAGAAAAGTAATTTGTGTGTTTTTCAGCAGCATGAGTATCTTCCTTCTGCAGCTGGGAAGATCAAGACACTGATCTTGCAAAGGAAGCCACATTAGTAGAAATGTTTATGAGCTGGAAATACACTTCAGTGGGACTTCAGCCCTGCCTTGAGATTATATCCACTGTTACTGTTTGATTTCTAAATTACCTTTCTTATGTAGGGAATTAGTGCAGCACACAAAAATATTTAGCTGCAAAACCTGTCTGCTCATCATGGATAGGTAGTGAGGCTGGTCTGCAGGGAGGACCAGTGTGGCCCTGATGCTTCTGTTAAATGACTCACTGTATTCAGTAAAACTTCAGTTTTACTTGGTATCTCTTGGCTTTGCTGGACATGAAAGGAAACATGCTGGATAAAGAGGATTGAGTATTATTTTCTTAGGACTGTGCCATACTGAGACAGGCATCCAACATGGTGATGAATGCCTGTTGTTTTCTGCTGTCCTGCCTCAACTGGAAGTCACTAAAACCACTGGTACTGCAGAACTTTAATGTATATAACCTTGAGGATTTGGATCCTTTACTACTCTGGGAATTCACCCTGATTTAGTTTTATAGCTAATCTGGAATAGCTCCATTCAGTGAGTTTATAGCTTGTGCGTTGGTTAAACAGCCTTGCAGCTTTAGAGAGAGTGCAGATGTTTGATAATTACTACTTTTAACTCATACTATTTTAATCCAGTGTATGAGACTTAAAATAGGGTCTGCCCACGAAATTGTATACCAGCACCCTTTCTGGAGAAGTTGTGCTAAAAAGCTGAGCATTGTACATGACCTGCTGTGCTGCAGAGCAGAACTAGGTGCGAGTAGGTTTATTGAGGTGAAGGAGTGGCAGGAGGAATGCAGTCACTGACTGAAAGGGAAGCTCTCCTTGAGTGAGACTTTTCCAGTCAGGGTGAGAATGGATGTTAACTCAAGTTTGTTGGCTGCAGTGGGTTAATGTAGACTCTTCTGTTGGCAAATCTAATGCTTAAATATGATTCATAATTCCTTCTTGAGGAAGAGCCATCTACCTTTACTCCAACTGTAATTGCATATTTCTGTTAATCCCAGATGTACTACGGAAAACATCTGCTAGTCCTTTGACATGTATTTATAAATAGCTGTTGTGAATCAGAGAAGTAACTTTTTTTCCCTGTGCTTCATGAAGACAGGAATTATTAAATATGCAGATGCAAAGGCATAACTAAAGGAATAACAGTTACCAAGGTAGAGTAGAACAGTGCTGGGAACATGAAACCAAGCTGGGTGCCAGTCAGTTCCCTGGTGGTAGATCTGCTGTAATGCCGGGAATGGTGGAGAGAAGGAGGAGCTTTAATGTGTGTTACAATCCAAGAGGGAGTTAAACTCCTGTCGTGTTTCCAAGACTGAGTGGGTTGAGAGCAAGTAAGATGGGGAACCAGCAGCAGCAGAGCATTAGGTTTTCACAGCTGATAACATGTGATACAACTTCAGCTTGTGGTGTTTATTTTTTCATGACAACAACCAGTTTTCTAAGCTGTGTGTGCTCTGCTAGGAACAGGTCTGTGTATCATTAAGAAGAATTTCTGTGGGGAGCTAGTGTTGGGGAGCAAGTGAGGAGTTAGCGGAAGTTAGGGTAGAAGAGGTTGTAAACACACCTTGTTCTGGAGTAGACTTCAGTGGTTACTTTGAAAGGCTTAAACTAGTGAGCTTGTGGTTAGCTGGTGAAGGATCAGGATTAAAAAACCTTTACCTGGAAGTTGACTGAAGGAAATGAGGAGCGAGCGTAGGCCAGACAGTTCTGTCATTGCTGTTCTTCAGCACAAGATCAAGAGGGCATTTAGGTAAAGACTCAATTTGCTGCTTTTCAGCTCAGAGTAAGAATTAATGCTACTTGGGGACATGTGGTCTTGATGGCATGTGTGGGCTTTTTCCCCCCACCTTCTTCCACTGCCTTTCCCAGTACTCCAGGTGTTCAGTGAGACTTCAGTCACTGCATTATTCTGGGGGCTTTTGTAGGTGTTAGCTAGGCAGATCTAAGGTTCTAAGGGGATGTTCTTCTTTCCATGTCTTTTTCTGCTTGATACAAGCTCAGCGCAGATAATCCACTGAAATAGATGGTCTGTACAAGGGCTACACTAGCAACATGGCTTTACAGAGCCAAAAAGGTCAATTTAATTTTTCACATAAACAAGACTGAGCTGTATGCTTTTAAATCAGTGCTTAACCTGCATAACACCAAGCAGGCTGGTATTCGTCTTTGCAAAGTGATCTTGAGATCTTCAGTTGAAGCCATAGATAGGGTTTTTTAATTGACTAGAATAAGAAATTTGGAAGTTGTTGAATAGCAGAGAGGAGAACTGATGACATGCTGAGGAGCAAGAAAGTGCAAGTGAGTGTTCGTCTGTGTGAACATGACTAATCATAGAATCATAGAATGGTTTGGGTTGGCAGGGACCTTAAGCTCATCCAGTCCCAACTTCCTGCCATGGGCAGGGACACCTTCCACTAGACCATGTTCCTCAAGGCTCTGTCTGACCTGGCCTTTAACACTGCCAGGGATGGGGCATTTATAACTTCTTTGTGTGCTCTGTGCCAGCACCTCACCACTCCCACAGTAAAGAACTTAATTTGAATATCTAACTTGAACTTCTACAGTTTTAAATTCATTACCTTGTGTCCTGTAATCAAGATGTACAATACCCTGTTCTTCACTCATCTTGCAATCACGTCCTTGTAATGTATAGTTATAAAACTAATTTGCTCTAGCATGACTTAAAGACCTCATGAGTCTCACTGCTTGATGCTGAGGAGTTGCTTGGCATCTTGCATAATTCATGACGGACTGTGGACATGTGTGCAAAGGACAAGCCTCATATAAACTTCACATGTAATTTACCATAAAGTTCATTTCAATCAGTACCTAATGTCCAGACGTTTCAGAGTCTAATCATCTTAAATTGTTTATTCATTTAAAGGCAGAGTAGTTGAACAGTGAACTGGAAGTCACATGCGGGGGTGTGGTGCCATCTGATGACTATAGTTGAGAGATCCATCCAGCCTAGTGTTCTGTCACCATGACCGTCATCACAAGGTTTTGGTTGCACCAGTCCCGTCAGCTTTTTCTTCATCTAGCCTTTAGCCAAGGCTTTAAACCACAAGCCCTTCACCTGGCCTTGGCCCAGCTTGCTGTTAACAGCAACAGAATGAGGGAATAAGATGGGATCTTGGGGGCTGTTTCCATTCCCACTGCTTGTCACACTGTTGAGCAATATCCTCTGAATCCTTTGATGCCTTTTGAGGAGCAATGGGTGCTCTTGGGTGGTGTCTTGTTCCTTGTTACAGCTAGTGACCCTTGCACCTTTCTTTTTATTGATCCCACAATCCTTTGACTTCCTTCCCTGTATCATTTCCTTGGGCGGTGGTGGTGTGTAAAGCCATCCCTAAAAGGAAAAGCAACAGACAAGCAATTAAACAAGCAGTAACACATGAGAAAAGGGCACACAAGTAGCACTGCTTCCCTCAGGTGCTCTGCTGAGCTCTGCCGTGTCAGAGTTTCCCAGGCAGGAGCTGGAGCCTGGGCTGCCTCTTTGATGTGCAAATGTGGCCAGTGCCCAATGCTGGTGGGCTTGGTGCAGCATGTCTGTCACTTCATTGTATTTAATAGGCTTAATTTCTTCCTTCTTGAGAGTTGAATGGCTTTGTACAAGCTACAGGTAAAATGAAGGACGCAACGTACTTGTGAGTATGTTGTGAAAGTAAAAGCAAGGGACTGGGTTGGCTCTGTGAAAAACTGGAGTGGTTTAGGTGTCTGTACAAAGTACAGCTTTGTAGTTCCTGCCACTTCCACTTCTTGGAAGATGTGTTTAATTACAGGTGGAAACCCATTTCTTAACTTACATTAAGCAAAACATCCTGAAAGTGGCGATGTGTGGAAGTCTTTAAGGGGTCTGGGCATAGCCCGTACTTTTTACTCCATAGCTCTTCTGCTGCTGGTGGAATCCTTGCTGATGCTGTTCTCATTTTGAACTGGTGCTATATGATTTTGTGGGTGTCTTTATTCCCTTTTCATACCTAAGGTTAGGGAGAAGAAATAACAACATAAGATGCAATAAACAGTAGCAAAAAAGGCAAGAAGGTTTGTTTCTAGCAAACCAGAATAATGGAAATTAGTTGTGCAGTTAAAAGCTTATAACCTCAAGGAAAAAAAGTTATTTTCTGATCTTTATGCATCAGTACTTCAGCATCAGGTGTTTGAAGCTGTTTTACTTAGTTTGCAGAATTGGCTAAAGCAACTTGATTATGTTTAACGGAGTGTTATTGTGGGCCTAAGGAGAAGTCAATGGTTATCGGGGAAAGACTCAGCATTCAGCAGAACCAGAGGCAAAGCGTTGGTGCAGAGCCAATTGAACAGGATTTCTTAGCTCATCTGTTTTTTGTTCAGTAGCTTTGTCTTGTTTCCTGTTCCTGGGGCTGAGGAGAAGGGGTGGAGAGAGAAAATATGTCTTTAATCAGAGAGGGGTTGGTTTCTACTCAGTGAATGGCTGGCTGTGTTACTAGCTTAAAATCCCTCTCTTTTTTTCTTTCCCCAGCAAGGCTAGCCAGGCAATGACTCTTTCCTCTCAAAGCTTCTTGTTCCTTCCTGTTGCTTTTATGAAATGTGGGTGGGTCAGTGACTGTTTTAAACAAAAGTTGCTTTAATTGGTCATCCATATGCTAAGGCAGTGACTGGAAATGGTTCCTGTCCAGGCAGATCAGTCGTAGCTGCCATTCTCATGCACTGCTGCACACCCTCAGCAAGTTGGCACTTGACAGAAGATGCTTGTGGCTTTGCAGGTAACTCTGGTGAGCATCCAAAAATCATTGCACCAGTGTGTTCTCATAATTACTTGGCTCTTCTGGAGAATTTGCAAAGTTCTCATCAGCCAGTGCCCTCTGTTATCAGTGTCTGTAGCCAATTGACAGTTTGTGTGGAGAGGAATCGGGGGGGTATTAGAGCATCCTGCCCTATGTATTCATAGTATCACAGACTGGTTTGGGTTGGAAGGGACCTGAAAGCTCATCCAGTTCCAACCCATGCCACAGGCAGGGACACCTTCCGCTAGAGCAGCTTGCTCCAAGCCCCTGTGTGCAACCTGGCCTTGAACACTGCCAGGGATGGGGCAGCCACAGCTTCTCTTGGCACCCTGTGCCAGTGCCTCAGCACCCTCCCAGGGAAGAACTTGTGCCTGAGAGCTCATCTCAGTTTCTCCCCTGCCAGTTTAAAAGCATTCCCCCGTGCCTGTCTGCCAGGCATTGTAAAGAAAGATGCTTAATTTATCCAGACAATGCTTGTGCATTCCATTCCTGTTCAGTCTTTCTTCCCAAGGTTTGTTTTTGTGATCCTTCCTTTTAACTGCAGGATGTGTTGGTGGAGCTGCAAAATGAGAATAGTCTGGGGCCATGCAGTAATGGTGTAGTTCTTCCCATAACACTAATTCACTGTTTATAGCTAAGAGATGTTGGTGAAGGTTGCCACAGGCTCCGAGTGAAGTTCTCATCCTTATCACTTGTGGGTTTTGTTACTTTTCTTACTTTTAAAAAATAATTGCTTTGTAATTTTGAGATAAGACTGACAGAGTCCGAGTCCAAGTTCCTGCATCAAAGTGAAGGGCTGAAAAAGGAATTCTAAATTACTTTTCATAGAAGAACTTTAGAAAACATTTTACTTTGAAGAATCTTTACAGTCATGTTCTGCTTTGCTTCAGTGGATGCTGCTCCATTTGCTTTTGCAAATGGAGAAAACTAAGAAAAACTTTCACTCTTACACTGAATTTTTGTTCTGTAGTCTTTAGTTGCTACTGTGCTGGGCATGCGAGAACGGATATGCTAGTTATGCCCTGTTAATGCATGACTCTCCATTTCCTCCATGTTTAAGCAAATTGTCTCATGGGATCTCTAATTAGAGGAGTCTCTTCAAACGAATGTGAGCTCAAACAGCTTCAGTATTTGTGTACTTTTAACTGTTATAAATCCAAAGCTTCATTAACAGTCTTAAAGATGTGGTCAGCTAAAAGCACTGAAGGGTATTGCGTAACAACATATCAATTTGGGTATGAAGATGCGGTTTGAGTGAGGTCAGATTCTGGTTATTTCTGACTCTTGAGCTTAAACTGCACTTTTTATTGCAGCTCGAGTGCTGAAGATGATCAGAACAAAAATACCCAGGTTTTCTTTCCCCTTTATTGCCAGCCATCAGTGGGTTTTTGCAAGCCAAGCAAGAATTAATTTTGCAGCAGTGGCGAATTTTTGTGCCAGCTGATAAAGTAGGCTAATTTCTGTCGAACTTTTTTCTTATTTGAGTAATACTTATGGCAAAATGAAATTTGTTGAAAGCTGCTTCTTGCATTCCTTGTTAACTTCAGGTTGGTGGCTGGAACCTGTGCTGGCATGGTTTGGGGTTGGAAGAGCTGTGCTCTGTAGCCACAGCCTGGTTATTATATCTCCTCTGACTATATCCCTAGGGTCTGAAATATGTACAGTGGTTCAGAGAGCTGCAGTACTGCTGAATGATTTTAGGGAAGCTTTTCAGTTTTCTGCCTCAAGGGTGGGAAAGAGATGCTGTGAGGTAGGAAGGGCTCTCTGTGGATGAACTAGAGAGTGGTTTGTGTTGGAAGGGACCTGAAAGCTCATCCAGTTCCAACCCTGTGCCATGGGCAGGAACACCTTCCATTAGAGGAGCTTGTTCCAGGCCCCATCCAGCCTGGCCTTGAACACTGCCAGGGATGGGGCAGCCACAGCTTCTCTTGGCACCCTGTGCCAGCACCTCAGCACCCTCCCAGGGAAGAGCTTCTTTCTAAGAGCTCATCTCGATCTCCCTTCTGGAAGGTTAAAGCCATTCCCTTGTCCTGTCCCTACAGGCCCTTGTCCAAAGCCCTCTCCATGTTTTCTGTAGCCCCTTTAGGCACTGGAGCTGCTCTGAGGTCTCCCCTTCAGGAGCCTTCTCTTGTCCAGTCTGCCCCAGGCCAGCTCTCTCAGCCTGGCTCCAGAGCAGAGCTGCTCCAGCCCTCACAGCATCTCCATGGCCTTCTCAGGACTCCCTCCAACAGCTCCACATTCTTCTATTGGATCAGAGTGTTCCAGCAGATGTACCAGTCTTGTATCCCTTCCTCAGTCTGAGTCCCCTTGGTTTGTTTGAGAACACTAACTGTTAATACTAATAGCTTGCTGCTCATGACACATCTTTTCCTTTCTCAAATACAAAGTTTTGCAGCTAGAATGTTAAAATTTATCTTAGTTATGTAGGTGATTCTGTTTTTTAGAAGAAGCATACGTGTCTTCTAAGGCAGTGCGTTGATACCCTCTCAATTTTCTTCATTGTTGGAATCCTGCTTGAGTTTTGGAGACTGAAAACTGTGCAGAAATCAGTTGGACACTTGTTGGGACATGCTGGGATATCCATCTGGTCAGTTAAATGGGTGTAAGCATGAGTTTGGTTCTTGCATTCTTTTAGGATGCCATCCATGAACTGCGATATGAGTAAGTCGCTAATTGCCCAATTCATGTGTGATTTGGCTTGCCATGTGTCTCCTTTCTGGCTCCTTTGAGACAAAGCAATCCTGGCAAAAAGAAAATTATCAGAGCCTAACTCATAATTGAAGGCAAATGGGCTGTTGTTAGCACTGGCATCTCCCAAACCCAGTTTATTTGTACTTGTGAAATCCCTGCTGTGGTCTCAGGAGCACCACAGTGAAGCTGCTTGCACAGTGTGCCTTCCATACTGTTAATGATAGCCACCTCAAGCCAAAGGCATGACAACTTGTTGTGACAGAGTGCATTCCTGATTTTTGGAATTAAAAGTTATTTGAATCCACAGTACTATAGCAGTTGAGAAGCTGTTAAGAGATAGCATGCACTGCTTTGGAAGGCGTGTCACATCTTAATCTTGTGCATGCTCTCGTGGGCTCTGGTTCCAGAGGGGAAAAGCACTGCTATAGGCACACTGTGTTCAGTTAGAGATAACACCCATGTGGAAGAGAAAATGATGACGAACTTCACTGATGTTCTTTGGATTAGGTTGCATCTCTTAACTCAGTAGCAAGGTCTAAACATTTCCTAAACCAAGGGAGAAGTGGAGAAGTATTTGTCTGTTACTGGCTGTGTGAGGCTTTCTGATGAGCAATTTTATATGCCTCTCTATAGGCCTCCTCCACAAGAGCAACAGAGAGAAAACAATATGAAAACATATCCTGAGAGCTGTATATGGAATGGTAGTGGTGAGAAATGTGCTTATCTGAACCAGAATGTTGTCTTTTTACTTGGCTGGTTGCTACAGTCTGGAAAAAACGTTTAGCAAAGGTGAATATACTCAGATGGCAGAAATGTTTTGATAATTGAAGGATATAGTCAATGCAACATCTGAGTTTGTATTAATATTTCTAATTGAAATTGTAATAGTAAGGGTTTCTAAGGAGGTAGCACCATCATGGCATTTATGGTGGAGGAGAGGATTTGGTGGCTGAGCAGATAAAATTTAAGGTTGAAGGCTGTGTTAGAAGAGGGTGGCTATATCTAGTTTGAGTTGTGTATAACTGGTGTTAGAACAGCTCAAATTCTCCTTGAAAAGGATCACATATACTAAATGCCCTTGACTAGCAGCTGTTCAGATACTGAGAGGACTGTTGCTTCATTTGTGGAATGGGTCAGACAGATTCCTTTGGAGACTGAAGGGAAAGAGGAAAGAATGAAACTTTCTTCCTAGATACTTCTAGTTATATGGGAACAGTTTTGAACTGTCAGTGGCCATGATGAAATGTTTGCATGTGAGCTGGGTTTAATAGGAAGTGTGCCTTAACGTTTTTGAATCCCAAATGTTCAGAAGATGGTGTAAGTTAGGTACCTGGTTCCCACAGATCTTCATCTGCTGCCTTGTCTTCTGCCTTCAGCAGGGGTAAAGGATCCTTGTTGATTATCAGGTGGGTTAGGTAACAAACTAAACAAAACCAAAAGGATTCCCTTGGGAGCAAGGAAGATGTTCATTTTCTGGCTGGAAGATGAATCTGGGTTGTGAATCCCATTGTGCTTCATCCTCGTGATTTGGTGATGGAATAAGGGCTGTTCTCATTACATTGCACAGAAAATCCAAAGGCAGTCTACAGGCATGGTAGAGGACAGGACTGTAATTCAAAACAACTTTTGAGTACTTAAATAAGAGGGAAAGAAATAATCTACAAAATAATGTGATTGAGTACATATTGCTGTGCCTTGGGCACAATCATCTGCACAAAATGGGAATGACTAGGTGTGTAGCAGAAAAGATGTTAAAATGGAGAATGTCCTCTCAGGTATAAAATGTTTTTGTGCTGTTTTGTTGGGTTTTTGGATAGCATAGTGCTCTTATTCAGCATGTGTGCAATTGTGCTTGCCCAAGTTAGCCCCTGCTGTGTTAGGAGATCACTGTTTGAACGATACTTTCGCTAATAACCTAAAATATTGTCTTCTCTAAGAACCAAAAGAGAACAGTGAGTGTAGTTAAAAGCCTTTGGAAAGCAGCCTGTTAGAATGGCTAAAATTTGAAGACTGATAGGTAGCATGTAGAAGACTGTTCAGGTAGCATAGGGTGGTGAGACTTCATTTGCAGCATAGAAGATGGGCGTTTAGATCTCCTCTGTGAGATTTCCTCTAAAGGGATATACTCAGGCCCAGAGGCTGGGAGACTGCAGGATCACTTGGAACATACCAGCCCAGCAGTGCCTGAGAGCCTGCCAGCACGATCTTCAGGTGCGTGTGGGATGCAGCTTGGAAGAACAAGACAATGAGCACTTGGCTCTCCATGATGCTGAGAGCACTGCTCCGAGTTTCAGCAGTGAGCTCTGGATAGTCCCCCTTCATGGGCTTTCTGAAGAGCCTTGGCTGCCTTCAGGACATTCCTGCAAAGAACCTGCAGAGCTTGCCCAAGCCTAGAAATGGCAGTATTCTGGAAGGAGGTTTCTGAAGTTATTCTTAAAACCTTGAATTACCAGTTTTTGAACACACTGCAGTCTTTAGTTGTGGCTTTTGGCAGGAGCACTGTATGCATCTCACCCTCGCACCCAGGCAGGTGGTTGAGCTTTAAGGTTGCTTCCACCCAAACCTGTCTGGGATTCTATGGCTGCACAAGCTCCCACCTCATTGAACTCAAACGTGGTAACAGGTAGTAAACCAAGTGAGAGAATATTGTAGCAGTCTTTAATAGTTACCTCTTCCACAGGGCACAGTTCCCACAATGGCTGCAGTAACTGTAACATCTAATAAAGGACAGAGCACATCCTCTGGACACAGAGGGTTTCAGGGAGCTGGGATGACTCTGCTGGTGTAGAAATGGGCTCTCCCTCCCACAGAGCTACCATGTGCAGGACACACAGCAGTGCACATACTGGAAGCAGGAATTTCATGGACAAAGCAGCACAGAGCGCACAGCGGAAGAGAGCAAGCAATGCTGAATCTCAAGTGCTGGAAAATATAGAAAGGCACCACTCACTGCACAAAGAGTTATGGTTGCCCAGCCTCTAGTTTCATAAGCAGCAGGAAAGCTGCTTAAAACCAATATTCATCCTCCCACACCCCTCCAGGAACTCACTCCTGTCTTCACATCCCACCTTCTGTGCACTGGCACAGCTTTCCCCACGGCTGAGCCATTAACCAGCTGGGGAAGAACTGATTTGGCTGGAGGAAGAGAGAGCTGTTTTTGGAGGGTGGGCTGAGATCCATCTGGTTCACCATACCACCATAGGAGCTGCAAAGCAGAACCAGGGATAGCAACAGGAGATGGCTACAAAGCCACTCAAGTGGAAACACAGGGCAAACTTGCATGTCACAGTCGAGTTGAACCAGATACACTGAAACCAGAGCATGAAGTGCAGAGAGCAGGAGCACTCTACCAGCACATCTAATGCTTGGACATGTGAAGACTCAACTTTAGACCATGCTCCCAGCCAAGCATGCTGCCTGTAAACTGTTCAAGTTATTACAGTGAAGATTATGGTGCTGATAATTGTAGCAGATGATTCAAGACTAATGCAGTTATATTTTAAAGGGACTTGGTGTGCTTACAAGGACATGAGGGTGGAGGAAGAAGAGTTCAAAGCAGCTGCTTCCACAGTTCCTGTTCCAGCCAGCGAGCAGACCTGCAAGAACAGTTATCCCCAGAGAACTCGCTCCTGCTTTCCACAAATCACAGGATCCCAGACTGGTTTGGGTTGAAGGGACCTCAAAGCTCATCCAGTTCCAACCCCTACCATGGGCAGGGACACCTTCCACTAGAGCAACTTGCTCCAAGTCCCTGTGTCCAACCTGGCATTGACCACTTCCAGAGATGGGGCAGGCACAGCTTCTATGGTCACCTTATGTCAGCACCTCAGCTCCCTCAGAGGGAAGAGCTTCTGCCAGAGATCTCATCTCAGTCTCCCCCCTGGCAGGTTAAAGCCATATTGCCGTATTGTCCAGATAATTGCAGTCATTGTAGGCCCTCTTTAAGTGTTGGAAGAGTGTTATAAGCAACAAGGTTAATTCCATAGGGTTCTCTTGGTGAGAGTGCAGCCCTGCTTCAGCATGTCCATGACAGTTGTCCTTTTATCCTCTACACCAGCCGTGTTCATTCTCACACACATTTGTAAGCTGTGGCCAGTATATGTATTCTTCACAAGCATTTAATTGAATAAACATATTTACAGAAATGTACAAATGATACCCGTGCTGCCAGTGTATTTGATATCAAGTTATGCTTTTTAGATAAATTTCAATAACATTTGTACTAAGTGGTTTTATAGACCATTAGTTTTGGCCAATTTGTGAACTATCATACTAACGTGTTTTCAGATGAATTGCCTTCATTATCTTACTAATACAATTAATGTATCTTTGCAGGGTTACCTCGTCCTGCACTTTGTTTCTGCAAGGGGTATAGCAGAGTTAAATACATAGAAGCAGCTTTTACCTAGAAACCTAATGGGCTTTCCAGAGCCCTGGTTATGTTTTCTCAGAAACCATGAAATCTTTCAGTGTATTTTTCTTGGCTTCTTATGTAGGAAGTGTTCACCCCTAGCAAATCAGGAGGGACTAAACCAATGTAATTCTTTGCTGAGGTGGGATGTTGCTGCAGGTGAAGGGCACTTCACAGCTCACCCTCTGCCAGCGTCTGCGCCTCAGCATAAGCTAGGACAGAGCCAGACCAGCAGAAGAGGAAGGGGGTGATTGGGGTAGAAGGATATTCGGTGATTTCACAGGATTTAGTGGGAAGCATCAGAGGGAGAGGAGGAGGAGAAGACATCCTCCGCCTTCCTGCAGTCAGCTCGCCAGGGGTTTCTGCAGCTGCAGGAGCTGGGACCTTTCATCAGCACCTTCAAGCTTTATGTTTTAAACTAGTCAGAGATGTTCTGTGTTTGCTAGTATGGATCAGTCTATTCCTATTCTCTTTCTAAGCTTTCAGCTTTTTGAGTTCTCTCTCTTCAGTGTGGGTGTAAGTGGAAGGCTGAATGCAGGTGAGGTGAAAAAATGCCACTTTGCACCTTGCAAAGTTGTATTTCAGTGTTTGACAGCATGTAGGCATTGCAGGGCAAAGGTCTGCTTTCAGCAGTGTAGTGAGTACTTCAGCTATTGATTCATGTCTATGGTGTGAAAGCCCATGGCATGGCTTGGGGTTAGTCTGCCATGGAGGTGCCTTTAAGTGAAGCCAGGTAATGGGGCTTGGAGCAGCCTGGTCTAGTGGAAGATATCCCTGCCTGTGGCTGGAGGTTGGAACTGGAGGATCTTCAAGGTGCCTTCCAACCCAAACCAGAATGTGATTCCATGATGATGGTCTGACTTCTTCGTGTCTTTTCAGGCCAAGCTTCTTGAGTGCCTGCCTGAGAGGTTTTATTCTTCAATGGGAAACAAGCAGCCAGGGCTGTGATGTTTCTGCATGTTTAACTGTTAGTGTTGGAGTGCTGGTATGAAATGGTTGGCTGTTGGTATGTGTCCTCAACATTGCTTGTCACCAAAATTAGTGCTTTGCCTCCTGCTTAAAAACAATGGGACGTTGTGGTCTTCTGGCATCTCAGGGACACCTGGTGCTGTCAGAGCAATCTGTCTGTGGGGATTCTGTGCAGACAATGTCATGACCAGAGCAAGGTTTAAAGATACTGGCTTTATATAGCTGATAAAAGCTTTAATACAACTTCAGCAGTAGGTGCTTAGGAGAAGAGGTGGAAGGAGACTTTGGAAATGTAGTTCTCTTCCTGAGGTTTTTAAAAATAAAAAGTTACAATGTGGGTTTAGTCTAATCTTGAATTCTGAGGGTAACCGAAAGCAGGAAGATCTGGAATCTATTAAGTCTGAAGTGGTATGAACTGGTTTTATTCACCTGTGTACTTTAAATACATTTTTAAACTGAAATGGTGGTTCTGGTTGTTCTCTGTGCAGTACAGCATCACAATGTTAAGTTAATGGTGCTTGTGGTGGTAATTCATCATTTTTAATTCTTTTAGATTAATGTTTTCAAAAGCAGAGCTATTTTAGCAGTTTCACAACTTTCCCCATAATCATATTTGCTGTTCCATTGGGATGTTGATATAAAACTGTAACGGGCAGGAACAGCTCAGTGACAGCTTTTAACAGATCTCTTCATGCAAATTTGCTTTTTCCTCCTATGTAAATGTTAAGGGGAAGTGTAGTAGATACGTGAGCTGCTAGATACGAACCAACTGGATTTTCTGGCTTTATAAGGCTTATATTCATGATTTTATCTTTGTACTTCCAAAGGTGAATTGGATGTAGGAGGAGTGAATTAAGTTAGAACCTGGCTTCTGGTTTGACAAAGCATTTGGGGCAGTGCTTGGTGGTGGAGCTGAGAACAGTGGCAGCTTTATGGTACTGTTGAAGTTGAGGTGTTCCCTTTTGCTCCCTCAAGACTTTAGGCTGTGTATTCCAGCCTGGACTGGGGCCACGAGACAGTCCTCCTGGAGGGAGGCAGGAGGAATGGGGAAGGGATTGCTTGCTTAGCCTCCAGCTGTGTGGGTAATGTGCCCCTGGTACCTGTGAGGCCCTTCCCTATTGGTTGGGGACCTCTGAGGAGTAGACTGTATTGCCATTGCCCATCTTGTTATTGCTCTGATAAGATATTGTGGCTTCTGTGTAGGTTTTGGTGAGATTTTTCTTGGCCTTGTTCTTATTTTCTAAACAAAACATGGTAATGTCTGTATATTGTCATACCAGGCAGCTTTTTAAACTGTTACCAGCTGAACTAAACCTGGTATTTCCAGAGACAGTATAACCTTAACTTACACCAAATGGACATGTTGTATTCTTAATAGCCTTCACTTTAACTCATTTAAAAATATTTTACAGCAGTATTAATAATAATAATAATAATAATAATAAAGTTGTATTCATGTAGCTCTCTTCTTTTTCTAGAAATGACTGCTGTTACTGCAGGCAACGTTAACTTCAAATGGGACCCCAAAAGCTTGGAGATAAGAACACTGGCAGTTGAAAGACTACTTGAGCCTCTTGTTACACAGGTAGGAAAAAAAAGGGGCAAAGCCTGTATTATTTCAGTTTAACTTTCAAAGCCTGTATTCTGGAAGTAAAGGCACTACAAATCTAAAGGTGGAGAAAGTGTGTGAGTAATTTTTGTACTGTTTTATTATGATGGAGTTATTGGGCATGTCTATAGGTTGTGCTGCTTCACCACCCAGTAAGACATGGTATTTTGATTCAAAGTGCAGAAATGCATGTTAGTAACTAACATTCCCTTGCTGATAGGCTGGTTCTCACCTGTGTTTTGGGTGGTGTGCTGCTTATTTGTTGTCTTTACAAAGCTGAGCTTGTTCAGCCTGGCGAAGAGAAGGCTCAGGGGAGACCTTATAAGCCTTTGTTACAATTTCAGTATATCTTGTAAAATATATGTTTTCCTTAAATTTCTGCCGAAATGTTAGGCTGGTTTTGTGAATAAAAGCTTATTTTTGCATGCTGTATAATGTCCAGTGACATGCATTGAGGAATGAGGGGAAGCTAGAGTGAGTCTTGTAAACATAAGCTTTGAAGGCTCTTGGAAGAGATTTTCTTGGATGTCGCAAAGAGAAGATGCACTGGAGACAGTTATTTCATTCTTTTTAGCATTGCTTTCTTGAAATATGAAAGTTTTAAACTGACAATTAACTGGACACAACTCCTGCTGAGTACAGACTGCAGCCATGAGGTTCTGCTTCTGGTATTAACATCCCTTTAATCACCAAGCTGCTGTCCATACCTGCTGTTTGCTCCCTCTAGATACTGAGATGTGCTCTTGGATGAGCTACTACGTAGCTTTCTAGCCTGAGGTACCTGTGGAGTCTTTCCTTAAGAGAAATTGTCCCAGTTTCACAAAGTTAACTGAGCAAACATGTTCATAGGACCTCTTTGTCCAGGTTCAGTGTCTGGGACTTACTTCTCAAGTAGCACAACAGGCAGTCCCCAGTTTTGAGAATGACGTGACTGGCAAAAGACAGAGAGGAAAACAGAGTAAATTGCCTTGCTGCAACTTGTTCTTTATTGTATTACATGATGAACTGAGGCTACCTGGTAAGAATGCTCCCCATTAACTGACTGATATTCCCAGCTGATGGCTTTCCTTCTCTGACTCAACCTTCTGAGAAGATGGATTCAGCTCTGAGGACCTTTATGTCAGCAGTCCTTGGGCTATATTATTAGTGTTGTAATTTAATGTCCCTCTGAAGTACCTTTGAATGCATTTTTCCTAGATTCAGCACAAAAGGGAGGGGGCATGCAAATGGAAAAGTGATCCAGTCTAAAATGTAGAACTTGGAAATAATATCTGCAAGAGGATTGGGAGAGTTCCATTTTATTTGGTTTAGGGAGGTAATGAGCTCTAGGAAGTCCTTCACTCTGCATTTTGTCCATTGGCTGTAGTATTGTTTGGACTAGAAGGGTACTGTGGTGCTAAGTTTTTGTAGATAATGGCTTCAGCCTTGTTTGGGGTCTTTTTTTTTTTTTGCCTGGAAAGCTCTCCCAAACTAATTATCCCCAGCTTAGTCTAGCTTTATGTGGTGCCAAATAGCTCTGACCTGTTGATGAAATTGCTGTTGATCAAAAATATGAATAGCTCTCAGTCCTTCAAATCAAGTTTTTGGGTCTGCTGCTGTTAAGAAAAATCTATAAGCAGTTTAGCGGAATTTATAGTGCTCATCTGAGGAATAAAGGAGCACAGTAATGTGGAAACATTTGTTTGGGTTTAGCCTTTGGAGCTGGCAGTACTGCAGGTAAAAATACATGTGGCTTTGCTGTCAAATTGATGAACTTATAATTTGTTCCTTTTGGGTTTGTTTTTTTCCTTCCATCTATGTCTTTAGGTAACAACACTGGTTAACACCAGCAACAAGGGCCCTTCTAATAAAAAGCGAGGGCGTTCTAAAAAGGCTCATGTTCTGGCTGCTTCGGTTGAGCAAGCAACAGAGAATTTCCTGGAGAAAGGAGATAAAATTGCGAAGGAGAGCCAGTTCCTTAAAGAGGAGCTGGTAGCAGCTGTGGAAGATGTTCGTAAGCAAGGTAAGAGTTACATATCTGGTACCCTGTAAAGCTGTGGATTTCTCATTTCCCTTTTGCTGTTATTCCTGATGACTCTGTACCTCTCTGCTTATGTAAATTCTTGGTTTGTCTGGCTGTCTTTCTTGAGGAGTGACATGAACTGGAAAATTGGCTGTCCCAGATAGAGATTGAGAAGAGAAGCAGCAGGGCTGAGTCTTTGAAAAGCATTTAAAACTCAGTTTAGGCTAAAATGTAAACTCCCCCCCCCCATTTCTGTAAATGTTCTGGAGCTACATCTCAAATATATCAGTAACTTCTTCAATATTTGCATGCATACAAACAGCATTGTAGGAGGAAGAGCTGAGTGTTGACTTGACAGAGCCTGGTGTCTCCAATATGCAAAATGCAAGCAGCAACAAACAGAACGCGAGGACCTTGACTAAGTATTTCAGCTTCCTCCCCCACATCATCTAGTGTTGATTTTTATAATTTTCTTTTTTACTTTCTTGGAGAAGACCTGCAAGAAAAGCCGATGGAACTGGCTTACTCGAAAATACACACTAGTAAATATTGTTGCTCATAAATCATCTATCATTCTTCCAGGCATGAGCCTTTTCTATACTTCAGTGAAACTCTGTCAACTGGTATTAATGGTGATGGCTGCTGCTGCAAGAAAAGGAAAGCTCATTAGCATTAATTACTTGTTCATAGCTGAAGCTGCAGAGTGATGAAGTATTACTTGAAAATGGTTCTAAGTTCTGCATGAGCCTGGTTGACAGACCAAAGAAAGATCAGCATAAGAAGGCTGCAGTATAAGGGGCTAATTGAGTTGGCTTAATTGAACAGCAACCACCAACAGCAAAGAAACCAAAGTTTCATCTTGAAGCCTTTAATTCTTGGTCCTTGCTCACCGCTCAGAATTGAGTCAGAGCTCAGATGAGCTCCTTCAAAAGGCTCTTGTGGTAGTGAGCGAGGGAGCTGTACTCAGCCTTCAGGATTGAGAAGTTCTGTTAGCTGAGTTTGTAGCTGCATTTACAGTGAGAAGCTAGGAGGAAGGGGGGGGAAACTGTAATATAGAAACCTTCAGGATGACCCTTTCACTTGCTTTTTGACCCCTCCTTTGGCATCAGTCTGCACGTAGTCTCAAACCTCCCTGCTCTGTTGAGCTTTGACAGAGGAGGTGGAGTTCATAGCTGAGTGGTGCTGGAGTGGAATAACCTTCCACCTTAATGTCATTTCACTTTTTCCTCCGTTTGTACTGTTTGCAGTTTGCATGAGATCTCGTGCCAGACCTGCTTTCTGAAGCTGAGTGCATGAAGATTAGACTTGAAGGGTTGCCTGGACAAAACTGGTGCCACAGTTGGTTGTGGGATGGAGTCACAGCACACTGGGCTGCTGGGGCAGTACGACCAGGACTAAAAAACCTGTGCCCTGTCATGGTGCCAGTGTTTGGTCGGGTTTAGCATAGCAACTCTTTGTGAGGAAATTAAAAAGCAAACCAATCTTTGAGGAAATTAAAAGCAAATGGTGAAAAATGAGATACAAGAGAGGGAATTCTGACTGCCTCCAATGCCCAGGGGAGGATTGCAGCTCTCCTAGTGCTAATAAAAGCAAAGAGCTAGAGACTCTCAAGGTACATGTTTGTATATTATAGCCTGTGCACTTCAGAAGTGCTTCCAGGATTGCGGTAGACCACTTGAATCCATGAACAACAGACATGAGGGAAGTGTAGTGCAAAGCCTGTGTGTGTGCTTAGCAAAACTTGCAGGTATTGGTGCCGTTATCCCCCTTTTGCCATGGAGGCAAAAGCAGAGAGAGGAACCTGGGTATCATGGTCAGCAGCAGGGTGATGGTAAACTGGCAGCATCTGTGTGTCTGACAGCAGCAGTGGGATTGTAGACGCACAGCACAATTTATCTTCAGCAGAAGACAGGAGAATAGAATTAATAATGCCTCTATTTAGACCAAGGAGCGGTTTAGTTACCATAATAAAAAAAGATGACTGAATGCAGGCAGGGGTTATGAAGATGATTAGGACAATAGATAACTTGTCCCATCAGAGGAAATTAAAGTGGGTTTTTTTTAGCCTAGCAAGAAGATGATGGAGAGGGTGCATGACTTCAGTGAGTACACTTGTTCCTAAAATCCCATTTGTTGGGGGTAAAAGCAAAGAAGGGAAAAGAGTTATTTAGGATGAATGATAGCCCTGTTACATACTAAATCAGTGTAAGTGGATCTTCAAAGTCATCTTGATTTTTTATTTATTTATTTATTTATCTATTTTGTAGTGGAAGAATAAATTACAACTTGGTTTAAGTATTAAGCAAGTTCATAAAATACCCTAAAGTAAGCATCCTGACCCTTTAAAGCTTTGGGCTTTTGACTTCTTTTAAAGTAGTGAAACTTCTTAGAGCTTTTAGTGGAGGCAAAAAAACAATGTTCTTCAGAGTAGACCCTGCTGTGGTTATAGAAGAGACTTGGCACTGGGAAAAATGTCTGGGACTTCAGCATCCTGATGGTGTTTGTTGCATTACTTTCTGCCATTGGAATTTTGTGAGGTGGTAGCAGGGGCAATATTGATCATGCCCAGTCTTACTTCCTCTGTTGAAAGCTCTTTGTGGGGTTTTACTTTGTTGTGAAGCATGAAGTTCAGTGTACATTGAAATGGATGGCTCTTCTGGTGCTGTTGGGAGGCGCTTTGGGACTGAACTGGTTTCTTACCCGGGTGCTTGGCACCAGGGTAGTTTGCAAATTCTGGAGTCAAGAGGGAGATTTCTTTCAGGTCAGGCTGACCAGGCTGTTCCTGTTTTCTTGCAGTACTGGTGCCTGTAATTCCATCTGTGTGCTAGTGTAAGGATCTAGGGTGTTTGCTATGCTCTTACAGGTGTGTTTCTGCTTATGGTAATTTTACATGAAAGACCAAAAATTACAGCTTAAAATTGAAAAGCTTAAGCCTGTGCTTAGGGTTTGCAGTAAGAGAATGTCTGAATGCTCTTGTGAATCCTGTGGACTTTGATCATGGTTTTTACAGTTGCAAATGTGGGGGAGTGAACCTCCTGATGCAGCGTGGTGTCTTTCCGCCCTGTGTCTGAAGGAAGCTTTCTCCAGAATTGAGCAGTGAGGCAAATTCTGGAAGCATAAAATGTTGTTTCAACTGTCCTTCACACAAGATGCATGGCTTAAAGAGTTCCAAGGAATAGGAGGCCAGTTGCAGAGTAACTTGACCTTAAAGACTGAATTCTCTTGTAACCGTTGAGCGTGATTACATGGAAGGCAGCAAAGAGCTGTGAGTTACTTTCCTGCAAGAAAAATGTCTTAGGAGCGTACCACTCGTATCAGAAATAATTCTCTAGTTAAAGGCTTGAGATCTTTGAAAAGCCATAAGCTAAGGGAGCTCTGAGAAAGCTCTTGGCAAACTGTAGGAGTGTTGTAGGCAGTGTATGGATTTAATTGAAGACAAGATTAAGAAATTCAGACCTTTTTTTGCTGTAAGTGTCAACTCCAATGTCGATACAGCAAAAGGAGTTGCTGGGCTTGTGCTTTGTAGTAGAAATCAACAGCAGCTTATTGTGGCACATGATGGATATTGAAGGTAGTATTAGTGATAAGGTAGCACTTTAGTGTCCAGAATAGTAGGGTCTTGAAGCTCTAATATAATGCTTGCCTTTGTTTGGTGGGGAGTAGCAGGCAGAACAATGTCCTGGCAGAATTGTATTGCTAAAGCTGCCAGCAAAGCAGCCTGGAGATGGGCTTTGAACTGAATGGTGCTGAAGGGTACAAGTGATAGACCCTTCAAGGTGATGCCACCAGCACAGGTTGCCAAGAGAAGCTGTGGCTGCCCCATCCATGGCAGTGTTCAAGGCCGGGCTGCACAGGGCTTGGAGCAACCTGGTCTGGTGGAAGTTGTCCCTGCCTGTGGCAGAGGTTGGAACTGGATGAGCTTTCAGGCCCATTCCAACCCAAACCACTCTGTGATTGTACAACTCATTCTATGTGATGGCACAAAGTTCTGGCTTGGGAAGGAAAGCATCAGTGCCTGCAAGTGTCCTAGGCCTTGCCTTGCTGTCTTCCCTGCTACTTCCCTGTTGGGGTTGGTGCAAAGCAAACCCTCTCTGACATGGTCACTGTGTACTGTGCTGCTGAGTAGGATTAATAGTGCTGCCTGAAAGTGCTGTCAGACCCTGCGGGCATGGTGGGAATGAGACTAGAAAATGGTAATTTTCTTTTCGTGGGCTAAAATCTTACTATTTCTGAAATGGGCTTTGTTCCATTAGATTTAATTGAATTCTTAGTGCTTTATTGACAAGATCATAGGGTGGCTACCATTGCCTCTTTTCTCAACTCTGTTTTATTATCTTTCCCTTGTATCTAGTGGAAATCTAAGGTTATATTGGAAAAACAGATTCCTCATATGAGAATTTGTACCAGCTGTATAATCAGAGTCTCATAGTCTGACTCTTCTGCAGTCTGTTTTCTTTTAACTCTTGAAATCCTGCTTTCAAACTTGCATTTTATCTTTGGTTCACATTTGACAATGAGAAGATGATGGTTGATCCCGTTTGAACTGCTAATGTGTGCACTTACACTTATGGCAGAGTTCCCTTTGATTCTAGCTAAAATAACTGCCCCATGTGGCTTTTTTGTTGTAAAAGAAGCCTGAAACAAGCTTTCTTTTAATTTGCAGGAAAAAATATATATGCAACAACTTTAAATATAATCTTCCTTTAATTCTGGGAAGCTGGTTATCTTTTTGACACCCTGACAAGCTGTTTGAAACTCACTCAATCTTTTCAAGGCTGTCCTTAAAATAAAAAGGAATAGCATTTTATTTCAGGACTGGCTTGGAAGGTTGCAATTTCAGAGACGGGTAGAGGATAATTTTGGGGTTTAGCCTTGTTAGCAGCTTCTGAGATTTGGAGGAAGCGGGTGGCTACCTCCCTAAGTTGTTTTAAATAGGAAATAAATGAAAACAACATTCTTCTCTTTTGGTAGTTGGAAATGTGGGGAATTCGATATAGAAGTAAATAAGGGAGGAAATATTTATAGTGAGTTTTGGTTCTGGCACATATCCTTAAATCCTGACATTGTTAATAGATTTCATACTGTGGTCGTGAAATAAGTTTCACTATTATTATCCTCTTCCAGAAGGAATAAAGAAAGGGTCATGTCAGCTGTGTAGGGGGTTTAGAATCTCATGGCTGGTTGCAGTTTTTCAGCATTGGAGACGTGTCGTCTTTCACCCATCTGGAAATCTGAGGCTCTCAACACTTGTTAAAATAGAGTTGTGTTGCTCCAAGTTGGGTAAGGGATAGCTTTGGATTGATAGTCATAGCTGGAATGTGGTTGGACAGAAGCTCTTTTCATCTGTCACAGTACTGAAGTAGCATATTTTTTATCTGAAAATATTATATGCCACCCTTCGTATTATTTAAGATGATGGAAGGGTGTTACATAGGAGGGAGCATGTGAACAAAATTGAGTATCTTGGTGTAGCTGCTTGGGCAGGCTGGCAGCTGTGTTTGGGCTGTATTTAGCTGCGAAGGTGGAGAGCCTTTGGGTGCTAGAAACTCTTGCAGGGTGAAAGATTAATTGTTAATGGTAAGCATGGGCATGGTTAACCCCGGGCTCTCCAGTTGTAGGTATTGTTGAATAGTTAAAATAGTAGATTGAAAATAAAAAGTTATTACAATTGAAACGCTCCCTGTACTGGGGTATGCTGCGCTGGCTGCAGGCTGTGGGCAGGATGATACCGCTGCTTCTCTTGAGATTTTGGTGCAAATCAAACCCCATTTTGTGTAGTGGGCTCCATGGGTGGTACTGTCAGCTTTCGTTTGTGAAAGACTACTTCAGGTTCTTCTCTCCTCTGCTATATGCTATTTCTGTTGTGGTGGTTGGCCATATGGATGCTTTTTCATACAGGCTTGGGAAGCCCCTGACGCAGCAGTTGGTTCTAGCACAGTTCACCTGCTTTCAGGTTGTTTCTACCTGCCCACAAATCTTTGGTTTTGGGTACCTAGCATTTTCTAAACTAAACCCTAGCTGTTTGCCGAATGTTTCTGAAATGCAAAGAGATCCAGGAATAATAACGTGCATTCCAAAACTTACTGCTGTGTAGGAACTGTGGTACTGGAAGCAAAGTGCTGCCCTAGAAAGAAGGGGAAGAAATCCAAAATTTACTCCTGACTATTTGCAGACATTACTTTTATGCTTTCCAAATGCCTTCTGGAGGAATTTCTGTAGCTGTGTAAAATGGCCTTTGCTTTTCATCGTTAACCAATTGCATTGTTACCATCTGAAACCCAAATTCTTTCTTCCTGCACCAGATGCAGAGCCACAGGCTATAAAACGCTGAAGCATTTTATTCAGCAGTGTCTTGCTTTGAATGCAAACCCAGGGCACATCCAGCCAGGTCATTGCTCCAAGTTGTTTACAGTCTCATGAGCTGCGGCGTTTCCTTGGGTGGTTACAGTACTTTCTGCTGCTTTCTGCTTAACTCCTACACACACACAACTCAGAGCTTTTGTATAAGCTTTGAGGGCATTGTAGTTTGTGAAAGAGCTGCAGTCCTATGTGTAATAGCAAAGGCATGGCTGAATTTGCTTCTCCAGAGGATTCTGCAATGTTAAAACACCTTTACAGTTTGAAACAGGGACCAAAGTGTTATTTCCCAACCCATCCTCCTTGCACAAGCCCCTCTTTCCTGATACCATGTGTTTAACCATACTTAGGGGTAGCTACGTGGAATCTTAATTGCTGGCTGTATTTAAGCAGCCACTTTTTGTTTCAAGACTTGGAATGCTTGTCCAGGAATCCTTACAGCCCCTTTCACATCACCCAGTGTTTCTGAAGTGAGACCTTCTCCTCCCCTTGTGCAGGTGACCTGATGAAGAGTGCTTCGGGGGAGTTTGCTGATGATCCCTGCTCTTCTGTGAAACGGGGGAACATGGTCCGGGCGGCACGTGCCCTCCTCTCTGCCGTCACCCGCCTGCTGATTTTGGCTGACATGGCAGATGTCTACAAGCTGCTTGTTCAACTGAAAGTAGTAAGTGTAGTTCTTTTGCTGTGATCCACTTTGCCATGCTGGGTGCCAGGCGTGCTCTGTCAAGTGGCTTTGTTTCATGATGTGTGCTGACCCCGGTGTGCGCGCTGTCAATGGGTCACTTCTGGAGCAGGGAGGTTTTTCCTCTGAGCAAAATGTGTGTGGTGGATGTTTGTCACTTGTTTTTACACTCATTGTAAGTCACTTTTGACATTGTGTTGTACTTTATTCTGAACTTTTAACACTGCGGTCTGCAAACTGCAGGGGATAAGCAGCACTTTCCATCCTAAAGCAATAATTCGGCTTTCTTACAACCATTTCTCCCTTGGAGCTAGTAGGGATGAGTAGCTTCAGTAGACTAAATGAAACAAATGTGAAATATTTGAGGAAATCTTCCCACAGGCAAGAGGGTGGGTGGGTGGTTTGTTCAGAATTTGCAATGAAATGAGATCTAATACTGGGCCTGCTTGGATGGCAGTGCTTTGAAGACTCTCCTCATGCTCTTTGATGGCCACTGCCACAGCTCTGTGAGGGCCATGGGCTCCTTCATACTCTCTCAAATGTGTGTGCTTGGCTACCTCTGGTAGCCAGGTAGCTGGTGGCTCTGAAGTAGGAGCTAAGCCTTCAGTGCTATCGGCCTTTGAAGTATCTCCCTCTCTAAAAATTAAAAGGGGCAGAGGAAGATGGCTTTCTGTCTATAAAGTACATTCTGAATTACTTTCTGACCTGTGAACTGTATTACTTGGAAAAAAATATATATTTTCTTTTAGGTGGAAGAAGGTATCTTGAAACTAAGAAATGCTGGCACAGAGCAGGATTTGGGTATCCAGTACAAAGCCCTCAAACCAGAAGTGGACAAGCTTAACATAATGGCAGCCAAAAGACAACAGGTATAGTGATAGCAGCCCTTTCTTCTGGCTGTTATTTCTTTTTCAAAATCAGAAAGTAAGGCAGCCTTATTGCTCTTGGACAGTACCCATTGCTGCTGATACCTTTACTTGCTGAGTATTTTGTGTTGCACTGTGCTGTATTTAAGGAGTTTCAGCTTGCTGGTAAGCAGAAGGTCTGTTCAGCTGTAGTGTGCTGCTTCTGATGGAATTTGTTCTAGTAACATTTGTTTATGTTAATGTTGTAGTACCTTAATAAGATGCTGCTTCCAAGATTTGCACTTCCCATTTTGAAGGAATGTAGGGGTGGGTAAGGAAAGAATAGAGATGTGGCTCAGTGACTGGTGCCATTCTATCTTTGTGGTTTGCACAGATGGAGTGAACATGTCCATTTAAACAGGGAGCAAAAGTCAAGGCTGAGTACAGAATTACAGCTCTTTCCCAGAGGAGAGTGAGTGCTGGTGCTGGTTAGTCTTGCATTGAAACATCCATTTGAGAAGGGATTTTAAAATTGTGGTGTGTTCTGTGTTTGGATAACTTGTGCTTAACCTTAAATGGCATGTAAAATTTGTTTTGTTCAACATCACTGTTGTGACTCACTCTTGTGTAGGTAAGTTCTCAAAAGCAAGCAGAGGTGTGGGCAGTCCATTTATCACAAAGAGCATAATTCTTGTAGAACATTTGTTTGTTTGCTCTGCCGATACGTGCAAACCAAAACTGCTTATGCACCTCTGACACTGCTTGGGGTATTTTTGCACAGATTCATCTCTGCAAATAAACTGGGTACAGTCTGAAATGGATGGCCAGTTGGTTACGTATCTGAAATCTGATTGTGGGAAATGCGAGTAGGGTTGGGATGACAGTGCAATAAATGTTCTTAAATTGCTCTGTGATGGATTGTTCTGCGCTGTGGGAAGTGGCTGTATTAAATCTGTAAGCCTGCTTGCAGTGCCCTCCCTGCCTAGTTTGTATCTTGTAGAGGTCACATGTTTCCCATTCATTCTGAAGAGCTGTCAGATTAGTTTTCCTTTTCTCAGTAAGAAAGTCCTCTTTTTCACCACCTCTTCATTAGATTTAAGAGGTAAAATTATGATACCGCTAAAAACCCTATTCATTGTTCCTTTTATAAACTTACTGCTCATGCTGGACTCAGGAGCTTTATCTAATCATAGTGCTTCTGTTCCAAAGTGGAGGTGATGGTGCTTCAGAGGCTTGCAGCAGTGACTGTTTGGTCTGGACTTGCTCACTAATCTTAAATTAGAGATAATTACAGTCACTGGATTAATTTCACCTCATTGAAGATGAAGAAGAAGTTGAATGAGATGACATACTTGTTCTTCTAAAATGAGGTAGCCAGGTCCCTTGAGGAGAGTAAACTCTGTCTTCTAGGTGTGATTAAAGAAAGCATTCTGTTTGTGAGTCTTGGAGTTTAAAGATAATCTTGGTGCTTATGTGCCAGTCAAGATTGCAGGGGAAGCCTCTTGTTCATTTGATAGTTAAAAGTTGGTTTGGTTCTTAAACTGCCTAAAAGCTTAAGCTGCTCTGTTTTGAGGATTTAGGTTTCTTTGTGACCATTTAGATGTCATGCAAACTGGAAGAAGTGGAGGCAAAACACATGCTTGCAACTTGTGTCCTGCTTTACGTGTGTTACCAGTTTTCAAAATGCTGGTCCTCAGAGGTGGAGAGGAGCAAAAATCCAGCCTCAGGTTTTGAATTGTGGCATTGGGAATAGCACACTTTGGGTTTTGTCTTTATGAAGCTATTGTGTTTTGAGCTGTTAAGAATAGGGATACTCAGAAGGTAGTTCAATTCGAGGGTACTAGGCAAAGAACATGCCTGTCTTTTGAAGATATGGGGAAACAGTGTATGGATGTTAAATGTGAATGTTCTCATGCCTTTTTTTTTTTCCTATAATTTTCCTGATAGGAATTGAAAGATGTGGGTCACCGTGATCAGATGGCAGCAGCCAGAGGAATCCTGCAGAAGAACGTTCCCATTCTTTACACAGCGTCCCAGGCCTGTCTGCAGCACCCAGATGTAGCTGCTTACAAAGCTAACAGGGACTTGATCTACAAACAGCTTCAGCAGGCAGTCACAGGCATCTCCAACGCAGCCCAAGCCACTGCATCAGATGATGCTGCCCAGCAGCAGGGTGGAGGTGGAGAGCTGGCTTATGCTCTCAACAATTTTGATGTAAGTTTTAAACCCTTTATGATGTAAAAAAAAAAGGAACTCTATCTCTTCATTTACCTGATTTACTAGCAGCAGCTTCCTTTTATTTCTATTGCCTGAGAAATAATTTTCTATTGAGCTACAGCAAGTCTCGGGTAAAGTAGGATCTTATTTTTTAAAAAGCCTTTTTCCAAACTAGGATTGATGGAATATAGAAAGTTATATATGTAGTTTTTAGTGATTGAAGGCTGTCAAGTTAAACTAGCTCTGAAGCAGCAGTTGCCCTACTGCTGCATTAGATGTAAGCCCCTAGTTTATTTGAAATTGATTATTTCATAATATATTTATGTAATGTATTCTTCTGCGTGACAGAAATGATTTATTAAAGGTGAATAATGTATTTGAAACTTCCCAAGCTACCTATTGAGAAGAACATGAAGTGGGAAGTTTAATATGGTTGGGAATGGAGTCATTTCAGTGATGTGTTGTACTGATCTGTCATGTTCTTTATCTTGCATTCCGTGAGTTACTGAGGATAGCCATGCATTTTTACTGAGAGCACTTTCCTTTTGAAGCCAGTGTTCTGTGTCTGCTACTGATCCAGCCTCTGAATTTCAAACACCTTGGCAGTAACTTGCCTCTAAAACTTTATTTGATATTGCAAAGCCATCACTCAAAAGATGTTTAATACTTTTGGCTTTTGCCAGATATTGCTCACCCTTTTGCTCTTACAGCTCCTGTTCCTGCCTTCTGTTATTTCCTCTACCATGTTCCTTTTACTAGGACAAAGTACTACTTGAGTTTTCCCCATGCCCAGTGTGAAGCCTTCTATGTGCTCTCTTGGGTAACAGGTGGATGTAAGGGTTGTCTTGATCTTTGTGATGGTAATTTCAGTTTTAATTTTGCTTTTCTCGAATTCCAGGAGCTGTATGTGCAGCTGCATCAGTCTTAGAGAGGGTGCCTCAGGTTAGCACCTAAGGAATCAAAGGCTTGGGAGGGGAAGGCAGGTCCTGTAATAGCTATAATTTTTAAGGACTGACTTCATTACATAGAATTGAATCATAGAAGCACAGAATGGTGTGGATGTGAAAGGACCTTAAAGCTCATCCATTTCCAACTCTCTGCCACAGGCTGGGACACCTTCCATAGAGCAGCTTGCACCAAGTCCCTGTGTCCAACCTGGCCTTGAACACTGCCAGGGATAGGGCAGCCACAGCTTCTCTGGGCACCCTGTGCCAGTGCCTCAGCACCCTCCCAGGGGAGAACTTGCGTCTAAGAGCTCATCTCAGTCTCCCCTCCGGCAGGTTAAAGCCATTCCCTTGTCCTGTCCCTACAGGCCCTTGTCCAAAGCCCCTCTCCAGCTTTTTTGTCAGCCCCTTTAGGTGCTGGAAGACTGTTACAAGGTTCATGGATCATCTCATCTACCTCAAACTATTTAATGTGCTTTCTTTTATATGGCCATATTTCACTGTAAAATATGAGATTGACAAAATAAATGTGTTCAGGCTCTTGGCAGACACTATTCCTGTGCTTAATTTCCTGCTAACTTCTGAATATTATTGCACTCTGGTAATAAGAGGCTTTGCATGCACATGTCTCCAAATTTTCCAGTGTTTGTACTGTGTTGGTAAAATATTAAGTGGCTACTAGAAGATAATTGCCATCTCTATCTTTTATCGCAAAGTTCTGGAGTTGTAGCGTACTACTGTTTTATGATCTACATAGCTAAAAGTTTCGGGAAGAGTGGCGACTGTTGGAGAGCACATGCCATGTTCTAATTCTGCTGCAAAGGCTATGTGGTTACTCTGGGGAAATAAAGTGGGCTGGCTGGTAGGAGAAGTAGTGGTTGTGATGTTGCTGTTGAAGTTTGCTGGCATACAAATATGGTTGTGAAAACTCACATGTGAAAAAAAAACAGTGATTCTTCCCCCTCCTGTGCTTTGGGGAGACCCTCCCTGCAGTCCTGCATCCAGCTCTGGGGCAGCAGCACAACAGGGATGTGGAGCTGTTGGAGTGAGTCCTGGGGAGGCTATGGAGATGCTAGGAGGACTGGAGCAGCTCTGCTCTGGAGCCAGGCTGAGAGTGCTGGTCTGGATCAGCCTGAACGAGAGAAGGCTCCTTAAGGGGAGACCTTAGAGCAGCTCCAGTGCCTAAAGGGAGCCAACCCAAACTATTCTAGGATTCTGTGGAAAAAAAAACCTTTGGGGCTTCTTTTCTAAAGAATTAGCAACATCCTCCCCTTCCCAGCCTTGTATCAGAAATAAAACCAGAGCTTGAAATGGCTGAGTAACTTTAAGTTGTAAACATGTTTAAATGAATCTTGTGCAAGTCCTCACAAGGTGATAAATACCACACTGCTGTTTCCTGGTCAGCTTCCATGCATGGTGGCATGTGTAACTTGAAAAAGCAGATTATGTCAGTACTGCTGTTCCAGTCTTAAGTCTCTTGAGTATGAGCCATGCTTACTAATACTGTCGAGATGAACCTGTGATGGTTTTCTGCCATAACGAAATTGAGTTCTGTGCTTTTTAAAACATTCATATTGATGTTTCACTTTGAGAATGTTTGAGAACACAGTATTTACCTGAAGAGATTAAAAACTTGATCAACTAGGACAGCAGAGCACTGTACATAGGGCTAATTTTGGATGTTTGTTTTCCTTGGGTTTGTGTTCATGATGTGATAGTTATATCTGACAACTTAACTAGTGAAGGCATGTCTGCACTGACATGCAGTTAAGAAGAGTTCTGTACTTTGAACCTTATTTGTGCTGGCACATTTGATTTTTGCCATTCATGTAATGAGGCTTCCCGTGGCCAAGTTTTGTTCAGCTGTCAAAGCAGCACAAGAAATGACTAGCAATGTATTCTGCTGGGGAACCTTTTAGTCATTCTGCAAAACTACTCATGAAAATCATCCTCCGTGCCAAAATTGTGTGGTTTTTGCCTTTAGAGCCTGATGGGTTGTAAATGTTTGTCTGTATGACTTACCAGTAACTTCCAGCTTGGTCTGGTTACCAATTCCTAAATTTCTTGATTTTCCTAGAAACAAATTATTGTGGATCCATCGACCTTCAGCGAAGAACGTTTTAGGCCTTCCCTGGAAGAGCGCCTGGAGAGCATCATTAGCGGAGCAGCCCTCATGGCTGATTCATCCTGCACACGTGATGACCGACGGGAACGTATAGTTGCCGAGTGTAATGCAGTGCGACAGGCCTTGCAGGATCTGCTTTCAGAATACATGGGGAATGTGAGTATCTCCTGGTCTGTTTGTATCGTTTGTGTGCTTCTCTAAAACGTGAAATCAAAGCTGTATGGCTCAAAACTTGTTTGTTCTGCTCCCAAACGGAATTTGAGCATTGGTCCTGGAAGTTTTGTCAAGACCTGGGTTCAAACATACATAAATCATCAATGATCTTCATCTTCAAATGGATCTCTAGTCTTCCAAGCAACTATTAGCAATATGAAGTGTTAGCCCTTCGGCACAGTTCTTATTTTATGGCTGTTAATATTGGTTTGTATAGAAATTCATTAGAATTGGTCTGTTTTTCCATCTCAGTTTACATAAGGTGACTTGGCATGTGGAAGTGGTATTTCATTTCTGCTGAAGCCTGGAAAGTTAAATTGCCTCATCTTTTTAGCTAAAGGCATAGACTCTCAGAATCAAGTTAATTACTGTTTCTACTCAGTTTCAGTGGAGGTGATGTATGATGTTAAATATTTAGCAAGAATTCCTGAGAACAGTTTGGTGTAGATATTGACTGAGCAGTTGTTTTCCAGTGTTTAGGCATTTAATGTGCACACAGTGTCTGAAACCTCAGGGTGTTTCTATGGTTGGAGTAAGTGTTACATCACACAGATGAGTTTCTGCATTTGAGGACACTGTGATATAACACTGGACATATGTCTCTCCGATGCTTTGTTTGTTCACATCCTGGTGGGTTTTAATCTGAACAGCTCTTGCTGTGTGAAATGAGGTTGGGATATTGTCATATTTAGACTATGTCTATACTGTAACAGTATTTAAGTTGACTTCAGAAATGAAGTTGCAGAAATAGCAACAACCTCAGTGAACTATGTGACTTGTAGCACTGTAGCAAGTAAAATTGGCTGAAGGAATCTTAATGACATGAGGCAAAGTCTTCTTTATGCTTCTGAGCATGTGTGAGGTGAAACTTACCTCAGAGATACCTGGTTTAGACGGTAGAATTTATTGAAGAACGTTGCTGTGTTGTGCAGCTTATCTTCAAATCTTTTGATGAAAACTGCTTCAGCGTAGAGTAAACCAGATCTGAGGGCTGCTGTGTGCAGGCTGGGGTGGTACAATTTGGAGAACAGATGCTGTGTGTGGTAGAGAGGAGTAAAACAAGGATTTCTGTTTACCAAAGACAAGGGCAAAGTAATTGAACAAAGCTGAAAGCCAAGTCTTATATAGCCTGCGGGCTGAGTTAGGTACTTCATGTAGTCTGTCTTAATTGCTTGTGAAAGTAGCTTGTGCTCAGCATTGACATTATATAGAACTTAAGACTGCAGCTGGGAAGCGTGACGTTGTGCCATTTTAAATTCCTTTCAGAGCAGGGTGTTTTATTAGTATATGATGCATCTGTAATAATCCCTCAAACAAATGTGCTGCTGGATTGGATGAAGCCCTGTCTGCATAATTCAGAGCAAAACATCCACCCCATGCTAATTAAAAATACGGAAGAGGTAAATGCTCGGTCTTGTACGTAGGAGTTGGTGGCATTTCTCTCATTGCAGGTTGGTTGCTACCTGTGTGAAACTGCAAAGTGTTGACTTCTTATTGCAGAAATGCCTGTCCTCCTCCTCGGCTGTGTACCGTTGTCTAATAGGCAAGTGGAAGTAATCACACTGAGATGGAAAGAGTGTGTTCCCTCTGTTATCTCTTTTAACACATTGTGAAATTAGTGGAGCATGCTGAATTTTTTAAAGTCACTGCTATGTTATGATTGTAGACAGTGTAGTTGAGGAAATGAGATTAGAAATTCAGTGAAATGGAGTGGAAAAAGCAATTGATAAATTATGGTGGAAATGTGGGATGGTGTGTAAAAATCCATACTGTAACCCCCTCAACGATTAAGCTGAAGAATGACTAATAGTTGGGAATCTACACAGTGAAATAGGTTTGATACAACCGCAGGAAGAGTGGGGATGTGCTGGTTTACAGTAGTGGTAGAGGAAATGTCACATCATGTATATGTATGATATACCCACAGCTATACGGTACCCAGCCATCTCATGTTCTGCTTTTCTCCAGTCTCCCTTTGAAGAAGGAAATGAATCAGGCATTAAATCTTTTAATTGCACAGCACTTGCAGTGCATCATAAACCCTCTCCAAGTGCTAGAATGAGAGGTATTTATTGGGCAAGTGTAAAAATTCAGAGAGAAGACTGAGTGAGGAATATGCTGGTTGAAGCACAGGAATGTCTTGAGGCGAATTCCCTTTTAGTTTTAAATGCCTTCTGTCTTAGTGACTTCCTCTGGCTTTTGGGTTTTCTTTCAGATCTCTGGCTGTTTCCTGGATAGTTTGTACTCAAAGTTGAGGGGTTTGGAGCCATAGTTCAAGTAGTTCTTCGGGCCTGTCCCCGAAGGCCTGTGAGTCTGCAGATTAATGTGTGTGGCAGCAGTTACTATATGAATAACTGTTTTTAGCAATCAAGTGACTTGTTAGATCTCTTGACCCCTACTGGCATGATGTCATTAAGAATGAGCAGCAATCAGCCCCTCCTGGCCAGCTTCCCCCAGTTTACATACTGGGCATAGTGTGCTGTGGTATGGCATACCTCTTTGGCTAGTTTGGGTCAGGTGTTCTATCTCTGCTTCCTCCTGGTTTCCTGTGCCCCTCCTCACTGGCAAAGGATGAGACTGAAAAGTCCTTGATCGGGGTAAGTGCTGCTGAGCAGCAACTAAACCATTGGTGTGTTATCAGCATTGTTCCCTGACTAAAGCCAAGACACAACACTGCTACTAGAGAGAAAATTAACCCTATCCTAGCTGAAACTTGGACACTTGGGGAAGAAGCCTGTAATTATGCCCCTAAAAGAAGGACAAGCTTTGGTTGCTCAGTACTTTGTTATGGCACTTGTTTCCCCTTTCTTAGGCTGCGGTGCCTTTTATTTCCTCTTCCATCTAGCACACCGGACTTGCCATTGTCAAGAGTAGTCCAGTTTGATCAGGCTAAATTTTGTATGTCAGTGCCAGTGTTGTGTCTTGATAGTAGTCAGTAGTGGATTCTACAGTAGGACACTGCCAAGGGAAGTCTGTAGTTTTACTTACCCCGAGTATACCCCAAGCTCTAACAGTCTGTACCTCAGGTACTTCCAGAGCTAGCATTGCTGCCTGCACCTGATAACTCTTGTTGGGCTTTACACTAATGATCTGTAGTTTCTTTCTGAACCCTTATAAACCTACAGCATTCATAATGTTCATTAGCAAGGAGTTGTCCTTCCTAAACAGGTACTGAGTGAAGAAGCATCTCCTTTTGTTCAGAAGCAGAACAGTGTTCTGCCTGTACTGTTAGGTGTGTTCAAAGCCAGGCTGGACAGAGCATTGGGTGACATGTTCTAGTGGGAGCATCCCTGCCCACAGCAAGGGGTTGGAACTAGATAATCTTTAGGTCCTTTCAAATCCATACTATTCTATGATTAGATGTTTCTTCTGCGTAACCTAGGAAGAGGCACTGAGGAGTTACTCCTGCTCTTTCTTATGCCTCTGACATTGTTTCAGAGCCATATCATGGAGAACCTTTCTTATCTTCTCCAAAATGATGTGTCTTGGTTTTATTAGGTGCTTGCTGTAAACAAGATACTCAGCACCTCCTCAGTTTTGGTTGTTCTCTCATTCTCAAACAGCATGGCAGGTGAGGATGAGATTTGTGCAGTGAGTTAGGACTCAATGCCTGTGCTTATCTGTATTTCACGGAAGTTTGCATCACTGACTTCAGCCTAGTGTCCTGGACTGTGTGCTAGTTAGTATCTGCTGTGGTAGTGGCTGTCTGCTTGTTTAGATACATGAAGAATATGGCTTATGTGGTCCAAGAAGGTTCTGAGACAGGAATCACACTGCATATGGTGGTAGTGATTGAGACATGGGTTTTAATGGTGTGCTTCTGACTCGAGCCAAAATGCTGGTATAGGCACATTCTGTGATCTCCTCATGCCCCTTATCTAGATCCTCAGATTCCCTTGGAAATACGGGTACCAAATCTGCATCTGCCATGCAGGATTCACAGAGTGTCTTGGTATCTTCTGGTTTTGTTCTTCAGCACTGTGTTAAGGATGCCTAATGCTTGGTTTGCTCTCTGATGGCTGATGAGCATTGAGGTGGTATCTTGAAACAGCTATCATCAGGATTTAGCTTCTGAGTGGTAGGAGTCTGTGTCTGTTACATGAGATGATCCTACTCTTGTGCACCACTTACTACTAATGTCCACTGAACTTCATCTGCCATTTTATTACCCAGTCTCTTGGCTTAAAATGCCAACTGTTCATCCCTTAATTGTAACATCTGATTGTTTAGCTTCTTCCCCTCAACTTCCCCTTCACCCTGGGAGAGCTGGTTTTCATTATGGCTTTTGCTCGCTCCTTATGATTCCAACAGAAAACAGTTTTCCTTTTTAAACTTGCATTGCAGTTCCCTCCTGGATTGAAATAGCAGTCACAAACGTCTGTGTGCATTTGATTTTCGTTACTTGGAATAAACTTGATTCCTCTTGCTCTGCCATTCAGCACTAGGAGGAACATGGAAGGCCTAAAAAAATTCATAATTGATTCCAACTAGTGCTGTAGAAGCGGAGTAGTCCAAGGTCTTGGATCTGGAATGCAGTAAATTAACCACATCAGTTGTAGCTGGAATGTAATTAATGGATGGCAAGGTCCAGATCTGTTTCCACTGAGCATTCCTGGTGTGTGTTTGACTAACTGAATTGAAAAGAAAGAATTCGAAGCTCATTTGAGTTTAGTTAGATGTTGATACCAGACTTAGGCAGGGGAAGAGGACAGAACAAAGCATCAACTTGAATAATGTCCTGGGTTAGTACTACAGTGACAAAGGAGTTAGTGAGAGAGCTAGGATCCTGAGTGCAGCACTGTAAGACAATACAGCAGGAGCAGTCTGTGGTGTCTAACTCCATAATAGTTTTCTATGGGTAGACACTGACCAGTTTGGTTTGCCCCAAATAAAGTGTGAAGCAGAGTACTTCTTTGGCACTACTACCAGTTTGCTCAAATGTTGTCTTTGCACTGGCAGCTGGTGCAATACCTCTTCCAGCATAGAGAGCAGGTATGATTTCTGTCAACATCTCTGCTTGTCTGTCCTGAACTAGTCAGCTCTACCTCAAATTTATACATGTAGCTTTACTTAGTTATGTTATCTAAACTACTTCAAGTGAATACATAGGAAAACAACAGTGGCCTGATAGAGCTGAAATGTTTCTGCATTTATGGGAAGCTGCAGAATGGGGAGGTAAAACAGAAGTGTCTGCAGATGAAAAAAATCCATAAACTTTGTAATGGGTGTTATTAGCACAGAACTTGGGCAGCTCGGCATGATTTTTAGGTGCTTTGTTAAATGTGGCAAATGTCGGAGATGTTGGGTTTTGAGGCCAGGGTTCTAGAGTTGGAGTTTGTAGGTTAGAAGGTACAGGCCATCCACTGGGTACTTAACCAGAAGTTTCTGCTCTTCTCTGACTACATTGAACTTGCAGAAGACATCATTTATCCCTCTGATATGGAAGACTGGGAATAAAAACTTCCTTAAGCTTTTGACAGCCCATTTTTTTTTTTGTATTACTTGATGCAGGTGCCCTGAGGGATGAGGACAGTTGGGCTTCACTCCATAAGCTCTTCCAGAGCTACTCACAGCAGTAATTAGAGGTGTCCATGCACAGAGATGTGCAGAGAGTTCTCATTTTAAGTTTCTTCTGTCCTCCATCAATTTCTAATGCATACAGCTGCCCTTTCATACACACACCAGTAACTCAGAGATGTACTAGCACAAACTTGGTCACAAATTCTGGTTTGGCTTGTGGGGAATGTGGACGCAGAGCCCCATTGTGTACCACATGCTCTTGTACAATAAAATCCCTTGTTACTACATTTGGAAACGATAAATCATGTTATATAAAGTAGCTTGACAGGTCCTATTTCAATGGGAATTTTAATGCTTTCATATTAACATTCTGACTGTGTCCTTGACTGTCTGGATTGCATTAGAGGTGCTTGGCAGCAAATGGAGAAAACCCACTGGGGGCTGGTTTCCGAGCAGGCATTCAAGGCACACATTACTTCAGCTGATTTCCTTTCTTTTTTCCAGTTTCTATCTTCTGTTTGACCTTAAGTGGTTGAGTACGAGGGCTGGGTCTGTTTAGGGGTGATGGTTGCATTTCTTGTAATGTTAGACTTTTATCAATAGCACAGTTGAGGATGAGGTGGTTGAAGACCAGGTTCCTGCACTACACTGCCTAGTAGGAACTCTTATGTGCTCAGCTGTGCGGTTTGGCTTTTGGGATAGCTGAAGTAGGTCTCTTCTGATTTAAAGTTGGTGGTCTCATAATTTGCTATATGCTTGATTTTACCTCTGTTTCTTTGTTCAGTGTACTTATGTGAATGTACTTCTTCAGGGAAGTACTGTTTCCTCTATATTAATTTTGCACTTTATTGCTTTTCTTCCCTAAGCTTCTTTGAGCATCTCTGATGCCTGAAAATGAATGTCTAGGAAAACGCCTAGCTTACCTATTCAGTATCTTTTGGGAGAAACAATTCCATTTTCAGAAGTACCAGTGAAGGGTATCTCTACTCCTGACGCACTTGCGTTTTACAGAATGGAAATGTGTCTTCATTGTGAATGTGTCTACTAATAATGTTGATCCTCATCTTTGTATTCTCATCAATGATCCAATCTTGGATAGGAATGCGTGTGAACCTTCACATGACTCTGAAACTTATTTACAAGTAGCTATCTATTTGAAAGGGCTCTTGCATAGTCCTTTTAATGAAAGCAACTGGTTCTGTGGAAATAGGTGGGAATTAATGGCACACTGATCCCTATTTATGATAAAGATGCTGATAAATATTCCTCCTTGAGATTATTTACACTTCCTTTTTTAATATTGTTTCTGTCAGTTTAAGGTGCTTGAATGCTGATGTCATGGACGTGGATTGAAAGCCTGGCTAGATTTTCCTGTCCTGGACTTTGCTGTTCAGTGAAGACAGCTATGCTGGGCACTGATTTCCATAGACATTATCAGTTCGACAAAGATGCTGCTTTTTAAAAACAAAATATTTCTCAAGTGATAGAGTTTTAAAGTTTAATGCTTACAGGCTGACAGGGAATAAATAATTCATCTTACGTGGAGTGAAGCCTCCTGAAGATGATGGGAATTTCACACTGCATCAGCTGGGCATTTTTGAGCCACAAGAAAAGAGCTTCCAAGTTTCTTACCCAACAACTTTGGGACTTAGCAGGGGGGGTGTTTTCAGAAGACATGCTGAGAGCTTTTATTTCTTAGGTAGTAATACAAGGACCTATGGAAATAAACAGAAGCCAGCTCAAGCAAGGCTTTATCCACCTTGTAAGCTTTGGAGATTAAAGCTCTTCATCGCTTCTGATCATCCTAGCAGTTCCTTTGAGCTCATCTCAGTATGTATCTGGAGTTGCTGGTTTAGAGATCCCCAATAACTGCTGCCATGAGTGTGCTCAGCCTCAGAGGGGAGAGAGGACAGCAGATAGAGCTTCCAGTTGTGTGTCATGGCTGTAGTGCCTGCTTAAAGAAACCCAGTAAAGCCCAAGGCTCACACCTGAAGTTCCAGCACAAGCTTGGCAGTCTGTTGAAATCTTAAATTACTGCTCTTCTCCACCCACTACCTTCAGCCTTTGCTGCTTGTTTGGTGCAAAATTGCTAGTAATAACTTCTGTTGAATAGATCTGACAGTAACTGGGGCTTAGTCTAAACTGTCTTGTACAGCAGCACTCAGCCTTGCAGTCTTTCCACAGTTTTCAGCATTTCTGTTGTAGGCTCTTAGTATATGTAAAGGAAGGGAGGTTACTGCCCTCTCTTACAGTGCTTGCTCCATTCAGGTGTGCAGCAGAATGGAAGTCTAATGCTATCTCAACTTGAGAATTGAGTCTTGCAGATACATTGTGTGGCAGTGAAATCTTCCATCCTGCTCAATCCCACCTTTCCTCCCCCGCAACTTTAGGCTTGTATTGACAAAATACCTTTTTTTCCTTTCTTGTAGACATATGTCTATCTCCAATGGTAGCACATCTTAAATATCTTCTAATATTACAAATCCAGACTCTTCTTACTGTAATGTTTATCACTAAGACTGGTTGAAGGAAGATCTGATATAATGCGTGCGCACTTGTTTGTGGTACAGCAGTTGGCATTTAGCAGCATTTTACTTTTGAGCTGTAAACCATTTTACATAAATATGTGGTAATGCTATGCCTGGATCCTGCTTTACAATTCTGTTTTGTCACTTAATTTGAATTCTGTTGTTTTGTAGGAAAATATTTGAACTCTTATCTGCCTACATAAGATGAAATCTATAGTCGCCCCTAATGAAGCACCATTTGGTGATACTTGAGTACTCTTAAAGCCAAAATTGAGGAGTATAGAGAGAACAGAGCATGCAAGTTTGCACAGTGACTACTGATCTGTGTATAAACAGTATTTTAGCCTCCAGCAGGATCATGCTCTCAGTGTGCAGAAGTATTACACACACAACTGGGCTTTTGATTTCCTCTTGTTGGAGGAAAGGGAAGATGGAATTATTACAAAGTTGGAATGCTGCAGTTTTTGCATGACCAAAAAATACTTTCAAGTCCTGGACTTCCCTGTTTTTATTAAGCCTTGACCTAATATGAACTCTGGATTAAGTTCCTATCTTTCTGCAAGATGGGATTCAGTAGGTAATGAAACAACGGAATCAGGACAGTCGCTGTCCATGTACACACTTGTCCCTCTTACTGTCTTGTACCACTTACGTTCTCTTCAGTCCTCCGGTGGTAGGCAAAACTTATGCTCTGTTATATTGCTTTCCAATATCTCTTTACCTTTTTTATAGATCATGATGCAAGCAGTAGAGGTCTTGAATAGGCACTCAGAATTTCTGTTCTAGGTGTTGTTTGATATCTGGACTGTGCTCTTTGCTTAACCTGTTTTATCCTGTATAAGAAAGCTGATGCTCCGTAATGCTCATAATGTGTCCTGGAGCTTTAGACCTACTTTGTCCCAGAAAGTCAACTGAATCAATACAGAATAGTTACCATTTGTGGCTTATCCAAGTAGTGGCAACCCTCTTGAATGTAAATAGAGGCAGAAGAGTGACTTAATCCTCCTTGTGTCTGAGGAAGGGATGAGGGTCAAGCTGTGTCTTGAAAAGCTGTTGAAATAGAGGAGAAAATGTTGGCTTCCGTCTAGTCTGCACCAGGACATGTCCCTTCAGTGGGAGGGACAGGAGTTAGAGGCAAAAGAACAGAGACAACCTGTGTATTGTCAGGGTTAAAAATCTGCTCAAAGCTGTTTGAAAACACTGACTTCAGGAGCCTGGGGATGATATCCTCTTGCTGAATTGGCTCTCTGAGTAGTTTCTTTACAGTAACAGCAACAAACCTATAGGCTTTCAGGCCAGCAACTTCCTCACAAAGGTGTGCTAAAAGATGCATTTTTTTTTAGTGCCAACTATAAACGTTTTTTCTTGGACATCAGGCCCAGAAGGGGAAAAAACAGGGCATTTGCACAATTAGTAGTGGTCAATGGAAAGGCTTGTTCTGGGCTTGCTTTCACAAACGACTGTGCCTTTCATAAATGGAGTGTATTTTTCTTTAACATCTGTCTGTTTCAGATTGAACGCAAATGTTGCGTGATGTGCAGCCACTCATGGATTATTGACTCATCCCGCATGTACATTAACCTCTGACTGTCAAGAGGAAAGGCGTTTGCCATTTTTTGAGTGCTCTACTGCTGCCATATGTGGCCAGAAAAAAATTGCTTCTTAGCTTAGAATCTCTTCTTCGTGCCTGGGGTGCTGTCATCTGTGGCTTAGTGAATATGATAACTTGAATTGACATTATCAGTTACTTTATGAAACCTGCAGAAAGAGCCTGGGAAATGAAGCCTGGGAGCTCTTTGGGAAACAAACCAAAAAGGGTTTGGAAACTAATGGTATTTCTGTGGAGCAAAAGAAACATGAATGATGCGTGAGTGTGCAGTGGAGTAACTGTGGAGAGATGAGGTACAGTTCTTGTGGACACAGACACGTTAGCCTTGCAGGCTGATGTAGCAGTTCTTTTGGGCTGGGGTATTGAGGCAGTGGGTGCATGCCTGTGGTGGGGCCACTGAGCCCCTTCCGCTTCTTGTGCCTGCTCCAGATTTTCTTTCTAGCTTGCCTTTTAGATCATGGAATGAGTTAGGTTGGAAGGGACCTTAAAGCTCATCCAGTTCTAGCCCCTGCCATGGGCAGGCACACCTTCCACTAGAGCAGGTTGCTCCAAGCCCCTGGGTCCAACCTAGCCTTGAACTCTGCCAGAGATGAGACAGCTACAGCTTCTCTGCACACCCTGTGCCAGTGTCTCAGCACTCTCCCAGGGAAGAACATGTGCCTAATGTGTCCTCTCAGTCTGTCTTCCCTTTTTCCAGAGGGCTCATATGTGCATCTTTTCCTCCTCACCAGTCATCATCAGGGACTGTGAGGGAAAAGCTTGTGTAAGGTGGGCTTTGCCTGCCCTTCTGTGCCATGCTGTTGAACCTCTCCTTTGAGGTCTCTTAATTATTGAGTCATTTGACAGGGAGAAGGTGACATGAAAGCTCTGATGTCAAGTACAAAATAGGACTGCAGCTATATCATTTGATACAGTTCCCCTTAAATGCCAAATTGTGAATTTCCTTAGAGGCAGAATGAGGTTTTGGGCATGTTTCCAGAAGTCAAAAGAATCCCAGTTCTGGAGGTCACTGGGATGAAAAAAGCCAAAGAAATGAGAAGTTAATGCAGAAATAACTGAAGTATTTAAAGAAGAAAGAAGTTGAAAGCCCTTCTGCCTTGTCCCTGAGCAGTTGACCCCTTTGGAGCTAATGGCCTGCAACATGGTTGTTTCTTCCTGAGGGATCTTTGAATTGAGGAAGGCTTCGTTCACTTAAAAATCTACGTTCTTGCATTGTGAGAGTTGGTTTGAAACAGGCTTGTCTCTCCTGTAGCTGCAGGAGATTGGTGCCTGGGCTTGCTTGGAGCAGTGTGGTCTGCTCATCATAGCTTCTGAGGTCATACATGACTGCTGCTGTCTGTGGAGATGCTGTGGGACTCTACTTTGGGGGACTGTGACTGAAATGAAGGAGGAGATCTATGAGGAATATGTGTGTAGAGGAAAAAGGTAGTGATTAAGCAGCAAATCTTCATGCCCTGATACTCCCCCATGCTCTGTCATGAGGGCTTACTCACAGAGAATGGAAGAGTGGCTTTTAGTGACAGGTGCTGAAATCTCCAAACTGCCTCTAAATCTTTGTCCTCGATCACTTTGTAGTGCTGGGGAAACATTCCTGCTCCTCACACACACACCCCTGAAACTAAAATCCTGGGTACTCTCAGCTGATGTTTAGGAGATGGTTTTGAAAGAGCAGGGCTGTATCAAGTTACTGATGATATTATGCGTTTTGTGAAGTTGCTCTGTGACTTTAGTTACATTGCCACTTTTGGAGCAGTTTTTGAAATCAGACTGCAGTCAACTTGAAGCTTATTTCTTGGTATAAAACTGATTTTAACCAGGTGGGTTTTTCAGATCACTGTTAGCTTAAGTACATTCCATTTCCTTGTTTTCTGTGCCAGATTGTACCGTTCTGTACATTAATTGCTTGTTTGGAATAGCTGCTGCTTTATCATCTAAGGCTAGTTTAAATCATCTATCTAATGGTTTCTTTACAAGTTGTTGCTGATACAGTAAAAAAGTGAAATACCTTTGCATCCTATAGCTCTCTGCTTTTATTTACTTTTCTAACCCTTACCATAGGTGATGCTGCCATCCCACTCCACCTCAGATGTCCTGGCTGCTCCTAAATGGTTTATTTCCTTTGACATCCCTTTGCTTTTGAAGAAGGGCAGCCACTTTGTATGTGTCTGGCTCGTGCTGGAATTCCAAATACTTTAAAGCATCCTCATTACCTGCAGGGGTGGCTGGAGACGAGTTATTTTAGTAAAGAAAGGCTTGGTAAAGTCTTCTGTAAAGAATGACTGTTGTGCATACCACGTTTCTTGTGCCTTTTTAATCCTGCACAGTTCATCAGTGAGGTACTTTAAGTAAAAGGAGGTGATGAGAATAAGGTTGCTGCCTTTCCCTAACTGCAGCCAGCGGTGTCAACTTTGCAAGAATGTTCTTGTTTCAAGCAATTTTGTCCTCCTTGAAGGCAAGTCAAGTTACTGAGATGTGTGTGTGGGATGGAGGTCAGATACTTGGGCTTTTTGGTGCTGGTAAGGCTAGAGGTGTTCAGTAGTTGCGCCCTTGACATTCAGCTCTTGAGGCTGTTTCCAGTTTTTAATGCCTTTTGCTTCCTGTCAAAGGCAACTTATACCTAGTTTTTGTGTTACTCTATTGCTGGTTAAGACAGCTGAATCCCTTCGTACAGGAAATATCTAAATTTGTCACAAACTAAAACTATTTATATGTCTAATAATGAGTAAAGGATACATTAATTCTAGCTTTGAATGTCTTATGACTTGATAGGATTGTTTTATTATCTGTTCCTCTGAGCTGTCTTGCCAGGAGTTAGGTGGCTTTATTCCCAGACTTATAATGCATTCTCTTCCTCTTGGAAAGGGCATATGCCGTCTTGGCTCACTCTTTTTAATTTGAGTTTTGCAGGGGTCTGTGTTGTTCCAATTTTAGTTGTTCTATTTCTAAAGCCTTTCACATGCGTGTAAAATATAATAAAACCTAAAATACTTCAAGACTCTTAGAATTACTGCAGGTGTGAATAAAGCCTGTTTCTCACATTCCTGCATATATCTGTGAGTTCGTGGAATTTGCAGAGGAAAAACTTGAGATATTCTTTCCATAAGGTAACTAATAACCATTAGAATAAAGAATCCACTTTGGGAGATCACTCAGTGGCCTCAGCAGCAGCCTGGTGACTCCCGCAGAAGCATTTTGTCCCTCTGATTTGGTATTCTGAGACATTTCCCCATCCATCCTTCTTCTCCCATCTACCCAATTGAGATGAATTGACCTGTAGCCAAGCTTAACTAGTCATCATTCATCAAAATCCCCTGTGAGGAAACAGCTGTAAGTATTGACAAAATGTTGTACTGCCCTGCTTGGGCTCCTTGGGTGTCATTCACGAGCAGCCTGGGTCAAGCCTCACCTGGTTACACAGTGATAGGGGTGATCCAGCATCAGCTTCACCTGCATGCTGCCTGCAGAAATGCTGTAGGTTTAAACAAGAGCTTTTATTAGCAATTCTGATACATCTCTAGGCTCTGCATAGACCCACACAGTAAACTGTGGAGGCTCTGTTGCAGCATGATGGTGTCTCATAGAATCTCAGCCTGGTTTGGGTTGGAAGGGACCTCAAAGCTCATCCAGTTCCAACCCCTGCCATGAGCAAGGCCGCCTTCCACTAGAGCAGCTTGCTCCAAGCCCCTGTGTCCAGCCTGACCTTGAACACTGCCAGGGATGGGGCAGCCACAACTTCTCTGGGCACCCTGTGCCAGCGCCTCAGCACCCTCACAGGGAAGAACTTGTGCCCAAGAGCTCATCTCAATCTCCCCTCTGGCAGGTTAAAGCCATTCCCTTGTCCTGTCCCTACAGGCCCTTATCCAAAGCCCCTCTCCAGGTTTCCTGCAGCCCCTTTAGGCACTGGAGCTGCTCTAAGGTCTCCCCTTAAGGAGCTTTCTCTTGTCCAGGCTGCCCCAGCCCAGCTCTCTCATCCTGTCTGCAGAGCAGAGCTGCTCCAGCCCTCGCAGCATCTCCATGGCTCTTTTCAGGACTCACTCTTAAGTCATCTCGCTGACTTTCCATTGTGTGTTTGCTGCTGCTGCCTGTTGAGTTGAGTGGTAGCTGGAGGTGGGGCTGTGCTCCGGGATGTGCCTGTAGGAGCTGCCTGCCTGGTCAGTCCTTGTGCTGTGGAAACACAACTGGCTACAGCAGAGCAGCATAAGCTGGTTTGGTGGAGTCCTGAGCCCCAGCTCTACATGTCCTGGGTGCTCGCAGCAAGGTGGGAAGAGAAGGGGAATACTAGCTGCTAAGTCTTGAAGGAGTAGGGTGTCAGACCCACTGCAAAATAACCTCTTTATATCCGTAACTGGGTAAATTGGAGCCTAAACACTCTGCCTCCCATCTGTTGATTAGGCATGAACTGCTGTCTCATGGGAGTCTCTCAGGAAGAAAAGTGCTACTTGAAGGGTGGCAGACTTAACCAAGTGCAAATTAGAGCCCTTCCACCTGGCTCTCAGAGCTCAACATGAAAACGTGTTCAAGATAACAGCTTGCATCTTAACAAATGATTTCAGGTATACTTACTTTGTTAATGCCGGGACCAGGTCTGGGTTATAGAGTCCTAACTTTGCTCCAGCATCATGATTTAATGGAAACTAGGAAAAGTCAGTTCAGTTGTCGTAGTTTGAGGCCCCTCAAACAGTTCTGCGCACCCCCCCCTCCCCTCTTTCTTCCCCAGTCTCAGGGAAATGGGAAGGAGAATCAAAAGAATGCAACTCCCACAGGTTGAGATAAGAA
>JASSUY010037171.1:0-42881 GCA_032466535.1 Forpus xanthops
ACAACAAAAACAAAAAAAAAAAAAAAAAAAAAAAAAAAAAAAAAAAAGTGAAGCCTTTAACAGTTAATAGAATGAGATGTCTGGAAGGAGAGAAGGATTAAATGATACAATACATGATCCTGCTGAAGGATTCACATTAATCAAGTAACAAATAATAAAAGGACTGTGTACAGTAATTTAGAGTTCTTTCACAAACATACCACTTGATCCATAGGGTCATTGGAGTAATAGCTTTCAGAATGGGTACAGCGAACCCAGACTGGCTTAAGTAATTCCTCATCTTCCTCTTCATTTTTTTCAGATGCATTCTCCTCCGATTCTTTGTCTTTGATAGCAGCATAATTTTTTTCCTTGCTGGAGCTCTGGTTCTCAGACCACCTTTCTCTGTCTTCCTCCCATCGGGGTCTCTTTCTCTCTCTGCTTGGTGATCGGCTTAATGTGAGAAAGCAAACAAAAGTAACTCTATTATTTTAACAGTGGCAATTTTCTAATGAAAAAAAATAGCCTGCTTCAGATCAGCACATATTCTATCATATAAATTACAGCAAAATCCAATTGCCTCTTCCTAACTCGCACGTAAAGAGTACAGTACTTTGTAGTTCTTACTATAAAAAAATTACTTGAAACTGAAAGTGCTTTTGTATTTTAAAACTTACTCAGGAATTAAAAAAAAAATAAAAAAAAAACCAACCAACCAACCAAAAAAAAAATCTAATTCAGACTAAAATTCCTACTTGCCTTATAGGTGACTTTCAATTTTTCAAATTTTGAACCTTGTCACAAAAAAGTCACATCACTCTCAACTAAAAATTACAATACAAAGAAGTTTCATATACAGCCCACAAACTATCTGCATGATAACAGAGGTTTTATTAGAAAGATTATAGAGAAGCCACACTGCTTGTGTTACTCTAGCTCTGGCACTTCTTTGAAACACACAATCTGTGATATTTCTTACGTACTGCAAGAGTACTATTTTCAAAAGGTGAATGTAGGAAAACTACTAAAATGACTTTTATTTATTTTTACATCCTTTGTCTATAGAGACAATAATACTGCACTGTTTTCAACTACCCAGAATTTAGAAGAAATTAGCATCAACATAAGAAAATATCCTAAAAGATGAGCTAAACACAGAGCAACTTTAAATAATCTTAGCACTTTACAGACTGGAAGGCAATGTAAGGGGAAGTTTTTAGGACACAGCAGTGAAGCCCCTCTCCAGAGATGAATCCTATTTTTAACTGTGCAAAGTCTTGAGACAACTGACACTTGCATGTATATGCAGATGGCTATAAATTTAAGACATTCACCTTTTCCGAGTTTCAAAGCAGACACAAATACACATATAGAAAACACAAAAACCCACACGCATGGATGCATAGAGCCTCAAATACATTAAAGATTGAATGTAAGCTTTGTCACCTTCCTGCTCTCTTGTAATCTTTTTTGTAGGATCTGTCCGGTGATGTTGATCTTCTGCTGTCACGGTGCCTATGCCGCTCTCTCTCCCGCTCCCTTGGAGTTCAAAAAATAAGATAAATATGTAAACTGATATTTCACATATTCCATACCTGAAAGGGGCACAGAAGCAGGCTGAGACTGTTACTCAAAATAACACACAAGTGAAGACATTCTGAATGCTGATCTTCACAAAATTTATAAAAGACAGACACCTAGCTCCTCCACCTTTGTCATAAAGCCATCTATCTCAATACAAGGGTTAATTCATACCATACAGAAGTACCTTCTATAAATTCACCACAAGACTTGTTGGCATTCTTCCTCTTCTCCTGTTACAAATGGCAAAGGGTAAGATTATTCTATCTTTAACCATTCTTCATGCTTCAAGGAAGGAAAAGAAAACCTGTTCCATGCACAATTGCTTTGTAAGCACAGCAGTCATTGAAGTGTTTCAGGCAAGCTATCTCTTCCTGACAGCCACAGAAAATCTGTCACATGCTGAAACTATGAATCGCATCTACAAGACTCAATTTTCAGGTAGACATAGAGAACTTGATCACTTAAATTTCTGGGTCAGAAGACCTTTAAATTAATTGAAAGCTTAGGGAAGTATGACTGAAAAGCTCCTCAGTGGAGAAGGATCTGGGGATGTTGGTTGACAGCCACCTGAACTGAAGCCTGCAGTGTGCCCAGGCAACCAAGTAGACCAATGGCATTCTGGCTTGTATCAGAAATAGTGCGGCCAGCAGGAATAGGGAAGTGATCCTTCCTTTGTACTCTGATGTCATGATTTAACCCCAGCCAGCAACTAAGCACCACATGGCTGCTTGCTCAAAAGCTGTCAGTGTGATGGGGAAGCGAATCAAAAGAATCAAAGTGAGAAAACAAGTGTCTCGAGATAAAGACAGTTTAGTAAGATAGAAAAGGAAGAAAATGATAATGATAACAATAAGAAAATAATTATAATACACAAAACAAGTGATGTACAATGCAATTACTCATGACTTGCTGACTGATACCCAGCCAGTTCCCCAGAAGTGGCACCCAACCAGATTTGCCCCTAGTTTATATACTGATACGTTATGGAATATCCCTTTGGTCAGTTGGGGTCAGATGTCCCAGCAGTGTCTTCTCCCAGTATTTTGTGCATCCCCCAGCCTTCTCACTGTTTGGGTCATGTGAGAAGCAGAAGAGTCCTTGATTTAGTGTAAACTCTGCTTAGCAACAGCTAAAACATCAATGTGCTATCAACATTATTCTCATTTTAAATCCAAAACACAGCACTATGCCAGTATTAGGAAGATAATTAACTCTACCCCAGCCAAAACCAGAACATCAGCACTGGTGAGGCCACAGCTTGAATACTGTGTTCAGTTTTGAGCCTCTCACTACAAAAAAGACATTGAGGTGCTGGAGCGGGTCCAGAGAAGGGCAACAAAGCTAGTGAAGGGTCTGGAGTACAAGTCTTATGAGGAACTGCTGAGGGAATGGGAGTTCCTCAGCCTGGAGTAAAGAAGGCTCAGGGGAGACCTAACTGATCTCTACAAAATCCTCTTTTGGAAATCGAAGTAAAACTTAGTGAATGTGAGGTCTGGGGTTTTGTTTTTCTTTGCTTGGAGGGGTTTGCTTGTTTTTGAAATACAGCTGTGTAACATTCTGCAATTAAATCTTTGCATGTCTAAATCAAAGTGGCTTCATTTCCACATACACTGTATGTGAATTAATGTTTCATATTTAACATGAGAAAGATCAGTTTCCTAATAAAAGCATGCGATCCAGGTGCCTTGATAGGTACTTAAATACCTGCCTTTCCAGTATCTGATTGAATATTCTGGCTTAGATCATTAGAGACAAAAAAAAAAAAAGGGCAACAAATCTGCCAGCTCGCAAAGGTGAGGCAAAAGCAGCATACCTAAAAGGCATCAAAACAGTAGCTCTTTCCACAACACTTGTGTATTGGCAACCTCCCCAGCAAGAGGGGAAAAGAAGGGTAATAGAAGAACATTGCACTGATGCCATAGTAATATAGGACAACGATGATACCTCTACTTCTGCAAGCAGAAAACACTCCAAGTTACCTGTTACGCTCATAACTTCTGTGATGAGGCGATATCCTTCCTCTATCATAATCTGTTCGGTGCCGACTACTTTCCTGCCTCCTCCTGTCTGGACTCCGTCCACGATCCCGACGATCCCCATGGTTAGTGGACCGATGCCTGTCACCATGGATGTGACTGTGCTCACGATGTCTGTGCTCATCGTAGTGCTTGCTCCTGTCTGGAGACCGTCGATCACTTTGTGACTTCTCTCCCTGGTACTGACCTGTGTGCCGAAAATGACTGCTGCCACCACTGCTGTTGGTAGTACTGTTCTGAAAGGAGCCAGAGTTGTGCTGGTAACTGTTGAAATTGGGTGGTGGGAATGACTGTTGTGAATACCCTGTGGAGTACACAGGCTGGTAGTTCACTTGCTGTGGTATGACTGGCGGAGGGGGAGGATGCGGTACTGTGGGTGGAGGCATCATGTAAGGAAAGGTGCTTTGCCCAGCAGGAGTTCCTGGCACAGGAGTATTGCTAGGACTTGGCACTGGTGGAGGAGCAGGAGGGAAGCACGGAGGTACAGGGAAGCTCTGCCTCATCTGGTGGTTTGGAAATGGTGGCCTCATGGGACACTGGCTGATGGGAGTTTGTGTGGAAGGGGGCACTGGAGGAGGATAGGGCACAAAGTCTGGCCTGGGAGGCATGTAACCAGTGGTTGGAGGGTTTGAATAGGTTGTTGGAGGGGCAGTTTGCTGGTCATACTGGTACTGTACGGAAGGCTGCTGTGGGTGAAGCTGCCGTAGGTTCTGAGGGCGGTAGGTCTGTGTTGAAGCTCTTGCTCCTGGTCCCCCCTGACCACGGGGACATCCTCGCCCAGAATGGAAAGACATGGCTCACCTTTAATGAGGAAAATAAAAGTCCAGTGTCACACAATTTTTGTAGAATGTCCTTAATGCACCTGCAAGAACTATTCCTAGTGCTGAAACGACAGCTCCTGCAGCCTCCTCTAACAGAAGCAGTGAACAACGTCCACTGATTTTCACTGGGAGCTTTGTGCTACTCAGGCCTCTAGTAAAGGTCATACATGCCCCTTTGATTCCTTTAAGTCTCTAAGCCAGGAAAGCACTCCACTGTCTTTAATCCAGAACCCAAACTAGAGCATTCTCTCTCACCTGGGGCAAAACTAGACACTTGATATAAAGCCTTCAAGCACCTCACACAAAAGAAAACACTCATTTCAACAAATGCAATTGCCACCCAAAGCCTGAAATGAGGAGTCCTTTCTAGAACAAATTCTACACTTCAGACAGAATGACTTTACTCACACCTCATTGCAAGCTACCTCATCCAACAAATCTTGTAAACTTTAAATAATAGCAATTTACATTCACAATTGAGATCCAAAGGAATGAATTCTATATACATTTCAAAGTATTTTACACTAGGTAGGTATATTTTCGTGGAATGAGAATTTTAGAGGTTACAGAAATAAAAATTATGCAGACTGTGCTGCTCCTTCAATTCCACTGAAATAAATAGTTCCCAAACAATCCCTCAGCTGCCTGTTCGGTCCTGTTAACTTTCCAGCAATTGCCACTGCTCCAAGTAGGCTTAAGTCTTGCTCAAAACTATAGATGTATTTATCGCACTGTATTAGTTTATAAATGAAAACCACTGTGATTCATTAAAGTTAAAAGTTAATTCTTTAATTACAATGTTAAGTTCCAAAAACTGGAAAAAGGAAAAAATAAAAATTAAATTAAGAAATCATTTATGGTGTCTTGGCTGGAATGGAGGAAAAGAAAAAAAAAAAAGAAGAGTTAAGTAGTCACAGAAGTCAAATCTGTTTTAAGGGGGAGGAAGAGAAGGAAAGAAGACACACATAACTGGAAAGATGATCAGATAAAGAAAATAAAGTCTTGCTTTTACTGAGGCTTTGCTGATGCTAAAGTGCACATACCGATTGTTCTCCCACTCGCTACCATGCAACACAGCCCAACCAGACTGCTCAGAGCACTACTTTCAGCTGCATTCTTGTGCCACTGCTGCAAAAGATGGAGCTTACTGAGAAAGAGCAGACAACTTCTGAAACTAGAGACAGAAAGGAAAAGAAATGAAGGGGGAAAAGGACTGACATCAACAAGCAGGAAATAAGTGGACCTATGTCTCTCTGGCACACAGGGCTCAGTGGAAGCCACTGGAATTGGTGGTAGTGGCATTCATTCCCTCTCCAGAACAACCAAAAGCCAAAGTGAGAATCCCAAGTTCTTTGGAGGTACCAGCCACAATGGTAAAAAGCAACTTGCTCCTTCCAGTCAGTCTGTGCCTTCTCTGCACCTGCCAACCTTGCAAAGGCTCTCAAAATGAAACAACCAGGGGTGGAGGGGAAGTCTATTTCTATTATTTTGGCTGGCAACTATCACTATTAATCCTAATCCAATAAAATACAAAAAAAGCTACATGGAATGACTGTAAAAGCCCAAATTATTTTAAAGCTCCCTCGGCTGTAAACTTTGGTCACATTCGATTTTCATTTAAATTTAAGAAAACTCAAAAACACTGGAAAGGACAAAAACAGGAGAAGAAACGTGCTGGTGGAAGCCGCCACATATTAAAGTAACACAGGTTCTTTACAAAATGCTTCATCCAACCACTTCCTCCCAGCGGTCTGTAACGGCCTCCAACGGCCACCGAAAGGTTCTGGTAAATATACCGGAGACAAACCCGGCGAAGACACCGGCACCCGGTCGGGCTCTGCCTTCCCGCCACACGGCTCCATTCTCCACACGGAGAATGGCTCCTGACCCGCAGGCTGGCCGGGCGGCCTCCACACGGTGCAGTGCGCTACGGGCAGGGGCTGCCTGGACCCCGCCACCCTGAACCCCACCAGTACCGAGCAGCCCGCCGGCACCAACACCGCCGCGCCGCCTCCCCTCCGGAACCTTTCTCCCCGCGCTAGCACAGGCCTCCCGCGCCTCGCGGAGAACCGCGGCACCACGGGCAGAGGAGAGCTCAGCTGCCCAAGGGAAGTCCCCACCAGCCCCGCAACCCACCCGCAAGTAGCCAGGCACGGCGAGCCCACCTGGCGCCCCACCGCCGAGGCCACAGGGCCCTCAGCGCCCCGGCTTCCGGAACAGGAAGGGTGTGGGAGGGCTCTACGGGCGGAAGCACCACCAGCTAGAAGGGAGGGAGGGAAAGACAGAAAGGAGGGTGAGAGTGGGGTGTGAAAGCTGGGCTTCCTCGAATCTGATTCTTCGCCGCTGTGGTGTGAACGTTGGGGACCCGATGGCCGGCAGCGGGGCCGGGTCCCAAGAGGGCTGCCTCCGGGCCTACAGGGATCTGCCGGTGTGGGTAGTGGAGGACCACCAGGACGTGAGTGCCTGGCGCTGGACGGTGGGGCTGGGCGGCGGAACGAGGTGTCCCTCGGGGGTTCTGTAGGGAATAACTTCGTTTCTTTCTTTTTTTCTTTCTTTCTGTGCGGCGTGGAGGCTTAGTCTGGTAGGTGGAAGCTAAGGGAGGTGTCCGGTGGATTGCTCTTCTGTGCTCTTGTCGGCAGCTTTTTCCCTCCACGCAGACAGGTTCTCGCGGTTCCGGACTCTTCCTTGGGAACAAAAGTAATCCCCGCCTCCACAGCCTTGCACAAACCTTAAGCCTGCGTTTGCTGTCGCTGCTGAAACATAAATGAAGTTCAGTGCCCACCTGACATGAATTTCTTCCCGGTTCAGTGTTTAAGCTAGCTAATCAAAGGAAGGGATTTTTGCATCTTTTTAAGTGATTATTGCTGAGTTTTTATGTTTTTAATTATTATTCTTCTGGTTGTGATTGTTGCAGTTAAAAGGAAATAATGCCTATGTTACACTGTTCTTAAAATTAGCAGGACATTAGTGCAGTACTTGGAAACTCAGCTCTTCAGTGTGTGACATGTTGACAGCAAATTGGTAAATACAGTCACATCCTAACAAGCAGACTTCAGTGTGCGACATGTTGACAGCAAATTGGTAAATACAGTCACATCCTAACAAGCAGACTGACTGCTACTTGATAAGAAATTTTGAATTTGAAACTTTTTTAGTTAAGTCATTGAAGAGGGGAGTGAAGAAGGAATTGCTTTTGAGCTGCTTTTTCTGTTTCCCCATATGGTGTCTTTATAGGCATAATCTGAGGCCTTAGTCCTAAGTAAGCAGATTCTCAACTAGATTCTTCGCAAACAGAAAATTTCAGTGTAAAAAAGCTTATTCAAGAAAATTTAAAATTAGTATTTGCAAGTAAGTAGCTCAATACAGATAATTTTTGCTAAGAGCTAGAAAAATATGTGGTGCTGTGATAGCTGATTTTTCATGGTAAGCAAGGACTTAAAGAGTGTTACTGTGGCAGGAATACTGAGATAATGACTACTAATGATCCTTCTTTGTTTTACTCTCTATACTGATGTTTTCAAATAGCTTAAAGTCTACTCATAGTAAATGTGTACACTGTGTTTTCAATATGTATGTCTGTCTTGCATAAAACATAAATGGCTGTTCATCCCAAACTGTCAGAACTTCACAGAAACTTTATATAGTCCCTTGCTGATGTTCCTTTTCTCCAAAAGAAATTCCATGGCTGCATTTGCCTTTACCTGAAGCAAGAATAACCCAGACTGTTCTCCCCAGCAGATTCTTTATGTGCACCGCAGGAACTTTACCCTCTCTACAGTACGTAAAAGTTCTGACTGGGCTGGGCCAACCCTATTGGCAAACCCTCTGGTGTTGACCAACCAGGTGGCTTTTGGTAAATGTGTATCCTTCTGTTTAAAAGTCCCACTACCCATTGCTCTCAGTGTAGTTTTTAACAGCCCACTGTACCATTCGATTTTCCCAGAGACTGGTGCATGGTAGGGGATGTGATATACCCACTCGGTGCCCAAGTTATTCTGCTCTTTGGCCCAAGTTATTCTGCTTACTGGGTTCTTTCTGGGGTCTGGGGCACTGTGTTGCCACAAGATTTGTCTCTTGAGGCCCAGGATAATGGTTCCAGGCAGTGACATGAGAGTTTCTAGCCATCCGGTGGTTGCATCCACCGTGGTAAGCACATGGCACTTGCCTTGGCAGGTTGGTGGGAGTGTGATATAGTTAATCTGCCAGGCCTCTCCATATTTGTACTTCAGCCACCATCCTCCATACCAAAGAGGCTTTAACCACTTGGCTTGCTTAATTGCAACACGTATTTTGCATTAGTGGATAACCTGTGTGATAATATCCATGGTCAAGTCTACCCCTTGATCACAAGCCCATCTGTACCTTGCATCTCTGCCTTGATGGCCTGAGATGTTGTCCTGGGTTCAGCAGTAGCAGTCATTTTTTCTGACTTGGTTTTTCTGAGTTACAGCTGGGCTTAAACCATGACAATTCTCATGGGCCCATCAGGCTATATCAAATTTACCTTTATGTTGTCAAATCTAAGTCCATCTGAGCCACTTGAATGCAGCTTTATCCACTTGTTGTTTGTTCTGGTGCTCCTCAGCAGCCCTACTCTTGGGTGCATGAGCATCTACATGGCGTACCTTCACCACCAGATTCTGCACCCGGGCAGCAATATCTTCCCACAATGCAGCAGCCCAGGTGGTTTTGCCTTTGAGCTGCCAATTGCTTTGCTTCTGTTGCTACAGCCACCCCCACAGGGCATTTACCACCATTCATGAGTTAGTCTAGAGATAAAGTATTGGCCACTTTCCTCATTCAGTAATGTCCAAGTCCAGCTCTATGGCTTTCACCTCTGCAAACTGACTTGATTTACCCTCTCCTTCAGCAGTTTCTGTGACTTCTTGTATGGGACTCCCTACAGCTGCCTTCCATCTCCTATGCTTTCCCACAGCATGGCAGGACCCATCAAGCATATAGCTTCTCACTGTGGGAGTTTGTTGTACAGTGGGGCTTCCTCAGCACGTCACCTCCTTCTCTGGTGACATTCCAAAATCTTTGCCCAGTCCATGATAACTTCTATAATTCCTGGATGACTGGGATTTCATATTTGAGCTCATAGTGTAATTAGTGCAGCCCAATTACATAGGTTGCATGGTGTGTAGAGGAGACCCTGCCTTTGAACATCCCCTCCAGCACAGGCAACAGGGGTGCCAGGAGGAGCTGTGCTTCAGTGCCAATCACTTCTGAGCAGCTCGAACCCTTTCACAGTCTGCCAGTATCTCTTTTTCAGTTGGGATATAGCTGGCCTCAGATCCTCTGTATCCCTGACTCTAAAAGCCGAGGGGTCGACCTCAGGTCTCCCGTGGAGCTTTCTGCCAGAGGCTCCAGGGAGGACCATTATCTCTGCCTGCGGTGTAGAGCACCTTTTTCACATCTTACCTTCTTCAGACTGGTCCAAGGGCTACTTCATGAATCATCTTTTGTTTAATTTGTTCAGAAGCTTGTTGTTGCTCAGAGCCTCATTTGAAATTGTTCTTTTGGGTCACATGAGGGCTTACAATTGAACTGTGATTTGGGATGTACATTCTCCAAAAACCCACAACACTTAAGAAAGCTTGTGTTTCCTTGTTATTAGTTGGTGGAGACCTTGCTGTTATCTTGATCACATCTGTGGGGATCTGGTGATGTCCATCTTGCTGTTTTGTTCCTAAAAACTCGATATCCTTTGCAAGTCTCTTCTTGACCTTACTCTGGTTTTATGGCAAAACTGACCTTCAGAAGAATTTGGATTATTTTCCTCCCTTTCTCAAAAACTTCTTCCACTGTGTCACCCTGCACGATAATGTCGTCAGTGTATTGCAGGTGTTCTGGAGCTTGCCCCTATTCCAGTGCAGTCTGGATCAGTGCATGGCAGATGGTAGGGCTGTGTTTCCAGCCCTGGGGCAGTCCGTTCCAAGTATACTGGACACCCCTCCAAGTAAAAGTGAACTGTGGCCTGCACTCTGCTGCCAGAGGAATTGAGAAAAATGCATTAGCAATATCAGTTGTGGCATACCATCCGGCTGTCTTTTATTCCAGTTCATATTGAAGTTCTAGCATGTTCCATACAGCAGCACTCAATGGTAGTGTGACTTCATTCAGGCCACGATAGTCTACCGTTAGTCTCCACTCTCCGTAGGATTTTTGCACTGGCCATATGGGGCTATTAGATGGTGAGTGGGTCGTGCTGATCACTCCTTGCCTTTCCAATCCAGTATTCACCAGAAAAGGATCCCCCCACCTATTTGTCATGTGTACCCCCTAATTCCAGGCTTCTGGTCCTGTTATTCTAACACTGGAGCGGCCAGGTGACAATGTGCTTGCCCTGACAGTGGTTGAAAGCTTTTTGCATATCTTGCAGCTTGCTCAGGATCAGGGATCAGGTGATTACCGTTCATTTATGAGTTGCAACCCTTACTCTTCCCCAAGCAGTGGCTGTCTATCTTACTCCTCCTATTTTCGTGAAGGTCCCACTTCAGAGAAGTCTCTCTTGCCTACTTTCTCCTGCTCCCTCTAGAAGAAGTTCCTTCATCCCTTATAGGCTGACTTCTTCCAATGTTTCTTCTGTATAGAGACAACTGATACTGCCATAGGTTGGTTGTTTGGTTCAGCTGCTGTATCTGTCTTGGGGTTTGGAGTAGCTGCAGTGCCTGTCCTTTTGTTGTCAGATCCAGAGACCTTCTCTTCTCCTTGAGGGTACTGAAGAGTGTTGAGCAGGATTCTGTAGGCATGGGCCAGACCCCAGCACCTTGCAGTGATTTGTGTCTCTGGAATTGCTAGGGTAACAGCATTCTATTTTCCAAATATTTTACTGTTATTAATATAACTATTTTTCCAGATTCTGCACTTGTTCAGGGATGAAATTCCAAAACACTAGAGGTGCCCACTGTCCTAGGTACTTGCTCATACTATCCCACACACCCTGCACTCATAACTATTCAGTCTCTGAGCAGATCCCTGGGAGGTATTTTTAAATAGCTGTTTAACTGTAAACAAGACTTGAAACACATTTAGGAGACATAGCAATAGGAACATGCTGGTTTGCATATCCTGAGGATATTCGAAATTTTCAGGAGTGATTGTAGTTAGCCTGGAGGAGAAGGTGAAAACGGAGGAAAGTATCTTCCCCGCAGATTGACTCTGAGGAGAAAAGGTGGAAGGTGTAATTACTGATAGTATCCAATAGATGGCTCCCGAAGTACGGAGATTATGGCAACTCTGAGCACAAATATCAATTCAGTCCCAGGACCAGCAATTTAATAGTATCATAAACCAGCGTTACAAAGTGCAACCAAATTATAACCTTACCACAGCCCTCCGAAGTGATAAAACTGCACACAACAGGGAACATATGCAGCAATTAAAGTGTTATAGAACACAAATCTGAGAACATTCACAGCAGCTCTTGAGAGAAAATAAATCGCCATTGTGACCAGTGACTATTAAACTAATATAATGAATGCTTAGAACAAAATTTTTTTTTTACAAGCTCTGGTCAGATGTGTCATTACTTCAATGCTTTATATCCCACATTGGGCACCAAAAAGGACTGTCATGATTTAACCTGGCAGGCAGCTAAAAGCCACACAGCTGTTCACTCCCACCCACAGTGGAATGAGAGAGAGAACAGAGAAAAAAAATGTAAATTTAAAATGTAAAATTTTTGGGTTGAGATAAATAGTTTAATAGGACAGAAATTAAGGGAAAATAATAATCATAATGATAAGAGAATTATATAGAACAAGCAATGCACAATGCAACTGCTCACTGTCTGCCAACTGGTGCCTAGTCAGCTCCTGAGCAGTGACTCCGGTCAAATATTCCCCTAGTTTATATATACAGCATAACATCATATGGTGTGGGGTATCCCTTTGGCCAGTTGGGGTCAGATGTCCCAGCTGTGTCCCTTCCCAACTTCTTGTGCATCCCCAGCCTTCTCACTTCATGTGAGAAGCAGAAAAGGCCTTGACTTAGTGTCAACACTGCTTAGCAACAACTAATACATCAATGTATTATCAACATTTTCTCATCCTAAATCTGAAACATAACACTATACTAGCTACTAGGAAAGAAGATTAACTTCGTCCCAGCCAAAACCAGGACTTCGGTACTGGTGAGGCCATACCTTGAATACTGTGCTCAGTTTTGGGCCCCTCACTGAAAGACATTGAGTTGCTGGAGCATGTGCAAAGAAAGGCAGTGAAGCTGGTGCAGGATCGGGAGAACAAATCCAATTGAGGAGTGACTGAGAGAACTGAGGTTGTTCAGCCTGGAGAAAAGGAAACTCAAAAGACCTTGTTCTCTACAAGTAGCTGAAACGGGGCGGTATCAAGATCTTACAATCCGTGATAGCAGTTACCTGAGGTGAAACTACTTGTAATTGCAAAGGCTGTAGATTGTTCAGGTTGCTTCCTTTGTCTGAAGAAGTGAAAGTCATGGATGAGGGAACACTTTTTATATTTTATTATGTTGTGTTAGCTAGTATTACAGCAGTATACATATTACTGCACATGTAGTGGGTAGAAAGTGGAATTTATTCCTAGACAGATAGAATACATTTCAGCTGGCAGTCATGTTTAAAGTTATGTCTGTGCAGTCTGGAGGATTCGTCATTTTAATCATTTTTATGCCAAAAAAAACATAACTCTATTTCTGTTGTAATGTAGAGATCATTTGTAAGTTATGTTGCCCAGTACCTTTACAGTCTTCACATTCCCTGTATAATAGAACTGTAATGCACAATCCTGGCTGGATTTGCTCTGGCAGCTAAGGCAGTTACTGTTCTGTTACTGTGGGAGACACTTCATGTACTGCAGTCCAGTCTAAGAGGTATCAGGAATCAGCCATCAGTTTTCACATTTTTATTACCCGACTTTATTTCACTTCAGTGGTTTGCTATGCTATTGATTGATAAGTTATCTCCTGGGTTTTTACCTTTGAGTGAAGACTTTCAGCAGGAAATGATGTTCAGCAGTTGAGAAAAGCAGCCTCTTTGTTGCAGCCACTAAGTCATGTAGGGATTAGGAATTAAGCCCTTTCTGCAAGGCGAATAGTTTTAAAGATCAGCTGAAGTTTAAATCATGGTGGGGTCAGGTTTCACTCCTGTATCAGTTAACTTACACAATGCAAGTAATGAAATGTTTGTATCTCCTCTCCACATGATGAGGAAGCTTGTTAGCGTGAAGAAGGCAATGCAAGAGCAATGTTCTGCAGAGGAAGAAAGGAATTCCTGGGGTTCAGTTGTGAATAAAAAAAAAAAAAAAAAAACCAAACAAAACAAACTCAACTAGGGATTGAGTTGAATGATTAGTGAGAGGAACTACTGCAAATAAGACTTCCTATAAAGAAGGAAAGAGGAAGTCAAGTGCTGATTCTTCAGCAGCTTCTTCTGTGAAACTCTTGGGCTCATAATGATTACAGTTCATGAGCTGTCTTGCCACTGGAGTTGTTTCCTCTTTGTATTGTCTTATGTCTCCTCTTTCCTCTAATCCAAATTCTAAAGAAGTAAGAGCGGGACCGGTGTTTTTGCTGTCAAAGCTGTCAGGTTTTTCGGCCCACTGGTTATAATTGAAGTCATTTTATTTGTGTTGTTTCAGGTGCTGCCTTTCATCTATCGTGCCATTGGTTCAAAGCATCTTCCTGGCAGTAACATTACCTTTGTTCATCTTGATTCCCATCCAGACCTTCTTATTCCTGTGAATATGCCTGCAGACACTGTATATGACAAAGAAGCTCTTTTTAGGTAAGTCCCAGATACTGCATCAGACTACTTCTTGGTCCAGTTCTTGCTTCATTTGATTTACAATGAATATTGGTATGACTGCATAGGAAATATGAACCAAAGAGGTGTAAGTCAGGTTTAAGTTGTATCTTTTGCCTTTTAACTTATGTCTAAAACTTTTTTTAAAAGGAAAAAGTTGTGTTTTATGAATGCAGTCAAATGGTTATGTTGCATGTCAAGCAATTTAAGATGAATTTCCTTTTTTCAGTCGTTCAGTAGTATATCATATTATTAGCCCAAGTTGTTCCTCTGGGTAACAGAAGATCGCTCAGTGTATGCTTTGGCTGAAGAGCTGTAATTTTAAAATAGCCTTTCTCTCTCCAAACTGAAAAATTTACTTTGAAATTAAAATGGTATATCCTATGTTGACATGGTGAGTATGGGAAGTTGAACAAGATTTTCCTGCTAAGATCATTAAGATCAGTATTTCTCTCTGACTTCTTAGGTAGGTAGGTAACAAGTCACAGAGTGATCCCTGCTATTGTCTTTCTCTTCCTGTTTTAAAATAAATGTTGATTGCTTCAGTGTTAAGGTAATTTACAGCAATGATAAGCTGATGCTTGTAAGTTCCTATGTCATCCTACCCATAGCCAAGACTTTGTTCTCTTTGTTGGATAAATTAAGTTTTGTGGGCTATATTGTACACCTGAAGAAAAAAAGGGGTGTTGATAATAAGAAAAGATGCTAATCTGAGACACTTCTTGACTCTTTTTAATTCCTGAGATTATATTTAAATCTACTTAGATCAGTTTACAATAATATACTCTCATGAGGTCAATTTGAAGTCACTTAGGATAGCATTGATGATGCTCCTTGCATGTTCCTCTGTCTCATGGATCAAGAGAAAAAGGACAACAAAGCTATGTAGTTTACAATCAAAGTGTCATGCTAAGAGTGAACTGATTGCACTGTATAATCCTAACTTTTAAAAATCTGCCATAGACATTGTTGGTCTGTTTTATGAATAAAGATCTCCTTTTTCTTTCTTTGATAATGTGATCCTTACACAGGGTTCTGATTTCAGATAATTTGCATGGGGTCTTTCAAGATGTTAATGATGTCTGTGGTGTTCTTGACCATGTTTTACAGGGAAAGTAATGGAGTTGTTTCCTGTTTTTCTCCATTCATTGCAGTGAATTAAGTATTGAGAACTGGATTATGCCTGCCGTTTATGCTGGCCATATTTCTCAGGTAGTTTGGCTTCACCCACCCTGGGCTCAGCAGATCTCAGAAGGAAAACACAAATTTTTAATTGGGAAAGACATATCAACAACTACAATCAGGTAAATTTTCTGATGACTTATACCAGCAATATAAAAGCTCTCTATAGCTTTTCATGGGTGTTTTTTTTATATATATGTTCTTGGATAAAGATAAGAATTTCATTTGTATTAGTGATCTCCTTAGGGCCTAATGTGACTATTTGTGTGAATGGGCACAGTGAATTTTTTTTTTTTTCTTGAGTAGGTAATTCTAGCTATTCACATATCATTTCAACTACACAGGTTTTTAAATGAAGTCTCATTAAAGTAAAAAAAAAAGTCTCAGCAGTCATTTTTAAGAGAGAATTTGGGTAATAGAGGGCAGCAATTAAATCTTCCTCAGCCTTCCTTTATCAGGACAAAACAAGCCCCGTTCCCTCATTTTCCTCTTGTTTGTCATGTGTTCCAGCCTTCTAATCACCTTAGCAGCTCTCTGTTAGATTTTCAGCTTATTGATGTCTCTCTTGTCCTGTGGCCCCAAACCTGGATAGATTATTTCTAATGTGACCTCGCTGGTGCCAAATAAGAGGAGAAATCTCTTCCCTTGACCTTTGCTTATACAGTGAAATTTTGTCATTAGTCTTCATCACTGCTCATACAGGCTCAAGTTGCTTTTTGCTGTGAGTACCAGTTCCTGTTCTTCAGGTTTTTGCTTGTTTGTGCCAACCCTGTACTGCTGCATGTTACTCCTTCCCAGATGCAGGACTTTGTATGTTTATTATTTTAACTAATAAGATGCCTGTAGGCTGTTCCTATAGGTTGTCTAGGTCATTCAGTAGGCCAGCCTGTCTTCTAGTGTATCAGCTACTCCCCAAGGTTCAGTGCTTCCTGTAAACTTCCAAAGAGTGCATTGCTGTGGGCATTAATGAAGATGTCAGAACAGTAACAGTCTGGTAGCTAGCTGCTGGTGAGACTTAAAACCATTGATCACTGCCATTGAACTGTTGGTCCAGCCAGTTTTTCACCCACCTTGTACTGCACCCAGTGAGTACCTATCAAGGATTATAAACAGAGTATCATATGATAATAGATATTAAATACTTTTAAACATCAGGAAAATGTAATTTTTCAGTGTATCTGTTATTTTCTCTCCCAATTAAAACAGAATTATTGATGGGATATCCTTCTTGCTTTACCAATAAATCACAGAATACCAAATTCTAACCTAACTCATAGTACAGTATAAAGAGATCTAATGAAGTAAATGAGATAATTTTGATAAAACTGGCCTGAAATAAAAGAGGATACAAATATTTAGCAAATGTTACAAAATTCATAATTTTTGCACAATTGTATATCGTAGCATACTTAAGAAAATAGTTTTAAGACAACCTGGTTTTTACTGTTCAGGATCAAAACAGGCAGAGGAGTCACATTTGGACTGTGTGGGAAAAAAAAACACTTGGTTTCCTTTGATTCTGTACTCATATCCAGCTATGTTCATCTTGTTCGTTTGATAAATTTCCCTTCAGGGTGTGCTTACATGGTTAAATGCAGTAGGACTGACTGACCCTTGAAGTTCTGAAATTTGTGTTCAGTAGAAAACAAAACACTTGACAGAAGATGAAAGATAACTTATTTCATTATCTAAATAGAACCTAAATGTACCAGTCAGAATGAAGCTTTTCATCTTCATTGCAACTAAACTGGGCATCTAGGCATTTAATGCACATAAGTTTCCTCTTTTTTTTTTTTTTCCCCTTTTTTCTGTTTTTTTTGGGGTAGGGATGGGAAAAAACAGTTCAGCTTCTATCTGTTTAGTCTTTGATCTTGCTAGCGAAATTTTTGTTTGGTATCATCCATGATTCTGTTTTTTCTGGTGTGGGCTTGGGTTATTTTGTTTGTTTTCTAGATTCTTTTTTTTGTTGTTTTTTTTTTTGTTTTGAAGTTAGACTAGTAGTTAAGCACTGAATCATGTACATAGGCAGGTGGCGAATTCTCCATTCTTTGATGTAGTCAAAGCTTCACTGGACTAGGCCCTGGACAGCCTCATGTAGCTTTGAAGTTAGTTCTGCTTTGATCAGGTGATTGATTAGAGACTTCCAGATGTCTTTTCCAGTCTTAGTCAATCTGTGATTCAAGTGCCGATCAGAGACCTGTGGGATTCATGCCACTCCATGACAATTTCACATTTGCTATGTTCACTGCATTGTGATTTTGTACAGCTTGAATGGGCATGTACAAATAGTATGTTTTGCCAGCATATCGGAATAAATATTTTGAAGCAAGTTTAACAGAAGAAAGCAAAAAAATGCTTTGATTTACCACCTTAAATAAAACACTAAAGCTCTACAATTCTGAATCTGAGGCCTAAACTAAACGTAAATAATAAGACAAAAATGGTGCTTTCAGTTACATGAACCAGAAGAACTAGCACACATGTAGAAATACTTTGTGATGGCTGCATAGATCTCCCACAGATCCTCTTGTCACCATAGCAGTCTTGAAAGCAACATTTTAATTTGCCTTTTAAAGATGGTCGAGTTCCTCCTTTTTAGGTTCTAGGCTTCCTAAAATCATGAAGGAAGAAAGGGAAAGAGTCCTCAGAAATAATAACTCCCTAAAAGTTTTGTTGACAACAGGTGGCTGGATAAGCAATAGATATTCTCATTTTAGCAAGCTCAGGATAATTTAACCACAAGACATTGGAGAACTAAGCTTCAAATTTCTGCTGCTTAAGAAATTGTTTGTCTTTGTTTATTGATGGTGATACCTAGTAATGAAATGAGGTGCTAACAAAAGTGAGCAGAAGTTCACATTTTTTCTTAAACTTACTTTTAAAACTGAATTTATGATGCTTGAAGCTTAATGCATCGAAATGTAGCTTGAAAATATAAGTTCTTTCAATTTTTTTACTGTAAGCAGACATTTTTAACATTGCTACTTTTGTTTGGTTGGTTGTTTTCTTTTTTTAATTAAGCAGCTTCCATTGACATCTATCTATTCACCCTCAAGTTACCACTTTCCCGCACTTAAAATATGGAATCTGTATTGGTGATAAAAAAGTGTTACATGCTATATATTAATTCAAAATTCATAATATGTTGCTTTTACTAAGTCGCTGTCAGTGGCTTTCAGGGTACTTCTCAAACACAACTAGCAGAATTTTCTTTAAAAATTAGGCAATCCAGCACAAAATATCATAGCTTTGAAATGTTGTATGCTGTATATTGACAGTGTCTTGTTAAATTCTGGATTGTGTCTTTAAAATGCAATTCAGTGGCAAATTAATTTTACCAGCACATAATGTAGAATCTTTTTCTTATTCACTAAAACTTTTCAGGGCTATCATAAAAAATACAGAGTGATATTTTAATATATTTATTCAGCAGTAAAGAAGTATAGAAAAACCTTCCACTTAAAAAGCTGCAGGTTAAAATAAATAATGTTGTGTACACAGTTTTATTGCTTTTGTTAGTCATCAAGCATCTATTCGTTCTTCTCAGTATCTGTAAAGTGTACATGCTTTTTTCCTAGTTCTTTGCGAAGAAGTATATTAACTGTGAGTTATTGTCAATTTTAGAGTTACAGGTACAGATAATTACTTTTTAAGTGATGGTCTTTATGTCCCTGCTGATCAGTTGGAAAACCAGAAGTCTTTGAATTTGCACGTCATTCTCATCAATCCTACTGAAGCATCAGACAACTGTGAAGAAAATGGCGAAGTAGCATCTGCTAAGAGACTGAAGCTAAATACAGATGATGCAGCAAGCACTGCTTCTGCCTCTTCATCAGCAGCTCCTGACTTTCATTACAGTACCACAAATGTGAAGAAAAAAGAAATGCAAAATACAGGTGCCCTGAACTGGAGAGAAACCTTGTCAGAATGCTCAGCTTCAACCTCTCTAAGAAACAGTGAAAGCCCAATAAGGGATGTTGTTAAAGATGTTTGCCAAGTACTGCAGAAAGGGGATGCATATGTTTTAGACATTTACTTAGATTTTTTTTCAGTTAAAAATCCATTCAAAGAAATGTACACACAGGTAAGCATGACAATTGAGAGGCCTCACTGTTCACAAAAGAGTACCAGTGTCTATGGGGAAATTTTCATCTAAGCTAAATTAGCATATCAGCTGATTATGATTCTGTGATTAATGGTAATATACAAAGGAAAGACATTCTAAAGGAATGTGTGCTGCAAGAATTACAACAACCTAATGGGGTAGATCCTTGCATTTGAAATCAGTATCAAGTGCATATTCAAGCTCAGAGGTATATGGCTCACTTCTGCTTGTTGCTTGGAAAATAAATTGTACTTGAATTTCCAAAGGTAATGTTCCAAATACCCACAAATTTTTCAGGGAGGGATGACAGATTGTATGATTTTTTTTACCTCCTTCAGCATGCTATTGGCAAGCTTCTGTATTTCAAAAGGAATGGTGGTGTTGATTATCCAAAGAGTAATAGCTTGTCTTGATGAGAGGCTGTTAGTGCTCATTTCCTTTATCTGGAGTGCCCACTATAAGGATGAGCAAGTGGCTGTTGCCTCTGATGCCATCACTTAGGTCTTAAGACTCTGCCTTATATTTCATTTATAACTTGGCAACTCAGCAAAGGTAAGTCATCTCTATAGAAACATAAATATATAGGTCCTCAAAGGAGCAAAGCAGTTAGTAGGTTTTATAGAATCATAGAGTGGTTTGAGTTGGAAAGGACCTTAAGGTCATCCAGTTCCAGTCCCCCTGCCATGGACAGGAACTCCTTTCACTAGTAAGGTCACTCAAAGCCCCGTCCAACCTGGCCTTGAACACTGCCAGGGGTGGAGCATTCAGAGCTTCCTTCGGCAGCTTGTTCCAGTGCCTCACCATCCTCACAGTAAAGAAATTATTCCTTTATATCTAACCTGATGTTCCTCTGTTGAAGTTTTCTTGACTTGAACAGGATTTTTAGGAAATAACTAATCTGCCCTGAAAGCTGGGTGTGGCATTTAGGTTTGCAAATTCTTCTGCAATGTCCTTGATGGTTTTAGCATTTAAATCTAGTTTTTAATATTGTTTTCACTTCAGCCTGTGCTGGAGAACATATGGCATCTTTGAGTTTCAGCTAGGCTACTGCTTCCTTGTTCAGCAGAAAAATAAAATACAGTTTCCTTTGACTTCTTTTAGCTTTAGACATTCAGTATTCATTACTACAGTATCTTCAGACATTGTGAAGTGCCAGTTGTTCTGAATCACATAGAGAAGTGTATAGGGAAAGCACATGAGGGTCCTGCCATATAAGACAATATCCCTCTTAGTGCTTGAAATACATTCAGAATAAAATAATGGAGGAGTTTTGGGAAAGGGGTTTGGTACACTTTTTAGGGGGTAGGGGGCTTGGTTCATGTTTTTTTGGGGGGTGGGTGTTTTGTTTCTTGTGCCTTTTTTTTGTTTGTTTTGTGCTGTGATGAGTTCTCAGTCCTAGGAACCACTTTTGGAAGTGAATTTACACAGAGCACCCGGTGTATCTTTTTTATATAATGATTTCATTTGTAGTTCATATTTCTTAACTATGTTCCCCCTATTCTAAGTTGCAATAATTCCATTCTCAAAAAATGTGCACTAAATTACACTAAAAATTTTTCACTAAATCAAAAAACACTTGAAATGTGAGAATCTAAGGAAAAGCAAAAAGCCACATATAGTTCACCATTCCAGAAAAGTATTGTCTTCCACACCAAAAAAGTCTAAAATCCAAAACGTTGTCCTAAAGATGCTTTGTATTTCTAAAATGTTGAATAGTCTACCCTTCCTTTCTACCTCTGCTCTGAAAAATTAATGCATGTTCACCTTTTTAATGCTGTTAAATAACAAGATCTGTTTATCCTTGATTAATTAAACTTGAATATGATCAAGGAGTAGGGCTGACAACCCCCTGTAATATTTTAGTTGTGAATTCATCCAACTACCCTGAAGCCTTTACCTGTCCTGTTTTCACTTATGATCGTACTCTCCTGTTGGTTTTGTCTGCCTAAATCTGCCATCTCAGTTTTACTCAGCATCTCTTTGGGACTTCAGGTCAGCAGCATGTATGATTAATATCAGAGACTTTTTAATTAACAGACTGTAAATACTTAGCTTTTAAAGTTGTGGTTTTGAAGTCAGGTTTGAAGTTGAATAATTACAAAACGTTTAGCTGAGGCTATTAAATATTGTTTTCTCAAGCTTTACCACCTCTTTCTCGCAGATATCTGCAATACTAGAATAGAGGAATGATTTTGGTGATCAAATTTTATTTTTTGAAGAAGGAAAGCTTTTAAGATTTTGTTTCTGATTTGGAGAGTCTAATTTTTTGCCTCTTTTTTTTCTTTTTTTAAAGACAGAATATGAGCTTTTGCAAGAGTTGTACAGTTTCAGGAAGCCTCATAGAAATGCAACAGAGGTATGGTATTTCCTTGTGGGATATTTGAGGGTATGATTGTTTTTACTTACCCAATAATAACGAGTTACAAGAAGGAAAAAAACCTGTGAAAGGTGCTTAATGAAGTAGTCTTGAGTTAAGCTGCACAGCAGGCTGAATGTTAATCAGCAACAACGTAGGAATGCTTTCCTGTTAAGCATTTTGGTCAAATGTGAATTACGTCAATATTTATCATGAGTGTGAAAATTAATTTCCATAAACAATTGGTAATTGACAAGAAAGAAATGAAAATGTAGTAAGTCATCTGCAGTCTTGTTCTTTTTATGTCTCAACAGAGCTTTGGTTTGGTGAGGCTTTTGTTTGGTTTGGTTTTGGTGGTTTGTTTTTTTCCTGTTCGTCCCTCCACCCAGCTTTACCCTTCCCTGCCATAGTTGCTCTTCCTTGATATTCAAGCTCTGTTCAATGCCTAACTATGTCTAACTAGTATTTTTATAGAATCATAGCATGGTTTCATAGAAACATCGAGTCTAGTTCCAATCCCTCTGTCATGGGCAGGGACACCTTTCTCTAATCCGTGTTGCTCAAAGACCCAGCCTGGCCTTTTTGGTTTTTTTTTTTTGGTTTGTTTTATTGGTTGGCTGGTTGGGGGCTTTTTGTGTGTTTGTTTATTTTGTTTTATTTTCAAACCTATTTATGTGGAAAGGAAGGTGTTACAGTCTGTAATGTATCATTCTTTTTATGTGTTGTGTGCTTCTGAATCATGGAAGTGTAAGTCTGCCGTAGCTGCCAAAATAGTCACTCAGCCCTGAATTCAGATCATGCAGTCGGCCGTATTAATGGCCATTACACCAAGTAGTTTCTTAACAAGATCTTGTCTTTGCTTTCATAACCTCATCCAAGCATTATTACAGGGAGATTCAACACACAATTATCACAGATAAATTAAACTTAGTTAATATGTATGTATAAGGAAATTGAGATATATGGAAGATTGTTAAATTGTTGAATTCATATTTCAAAGTCAATCCGCAATAAAACCTATTTAAAAGGTAGTTAAAAATAAAAAGGATAAACGTTTGTGATCTAAGTGCTGAGTATGATTTCAGGACATAAGTTGTTTACAAAAAACAACAAATTTATAGGAGACAACTGAAATGGTTAGCAGACAGTGAGTAATGGATAGGTATAGAACTGAGTAAGTCAAGAATAGATTAATGGATGGGTTTGTAGTGAGACAGGCAATTTAAATTGTTTGAAGGTAGAAAGTGTGTGAGCTTTGTGTTTTTCAAACATTCAGAAAATATCCTAGATGTCTAGTTTCTTAAAATCTGGTTTTATAGTTGGATGTAAATTTCTGTCATACTATGAGATAATAATGTATTGTTTGGTTTTGGTTGGTTGGTTGGTTTTGTGTTTTTTGTAGTATAGAGGGGAATCAGACATGTCTATAAAGTTAGTTACTGGTGATGTATAGAAAAGTATCTTGTTCATACCCCAGGATAGGATCATAAATCTGTATTTCCTGAGCGGTCGATGGCCTCAATTATTTTTAAAAATTAGTCCAGAGTTGACATCACTGGCCAAAAGAATCAGCATCTGGTGTATGATGCAGCCAGCAGAATCTAAAGAGGGAATTGTGATGTCCTGTTCCAGTGTGCTCTTTAAAAATTTTTGCACCCTGATGTATTTTTAATACCAAATGTGCCAAGTATTGCTTTTCATTTCATATGTTATATGGATCTTTTTCTGCAAATGTTTGCATATACAACTGTATTCATGTATGTAGCTTCACTCCAAGAAGACTTCTCTTTATGTGTTCTGAACTTTCTAAGAAAGGGCATAAACCTTTGCAGGATCAGAGCAATAACTGACATTAATATAATTCCATGTATTTTCAGGTACACAGAGTTGATACAACCTCAAAGCATCAAATAATTTGTTGTGTTTTTCTTTTTGTTTTTTCCCTGAAAACGCATTTGATTTAATAATTCTCTTTTTTTTATTTACTTAAAAATTTAACTTCTTTCATTATAAAAATGTAAAGGTTGTACTCATCTAAGCATTTAAGTGCTATAAAACCAAATTCAGTAATTACTTTTATGCAGTTTCTTAGCTCTCTCTGTTGTATCTGACAGAATATAACCGTGGGTTTTATTAATTTCATTTTTTTTTTTTTTTTGTGGGAAAGACGGAGCAAATGCAGGTGTTCTGTTCTGATGGTATGACAGCTTCTTCAGATATTCATTCTTACTCACTTGAAAAGATGTTCTGTAGTAATGAATCAGTTGTTTCTGATGCCCTACTTCCAGTAGACCAGTAATTTCAGAATTTAAATCATAGGGTTAGCCATGACATTCTTACCTCTTTTTTTTCTAACATACTTTTATATGTGCTTATGTAAAGGAGGGCTTGCTGGATTGTGTTGAAAACCGTGTTCATCAGCTAGAAGATCTGGAAGCAGCATTTGCAGATTTATGTGACAATGATGATGAAGAAACCCTACAGAAGTGGGCTTCATATCCAGGGTAAGAGATTTCTAAATGTCTTAAAATCTAAACAGTACTTTGGGAACTAAAGCTTTTCCCAGTGCTTTGCTGACAGAAAAGGAGAGAGGCTGGATAGGATCTGTGCAAAGCTACCGTTTTTCCTTTGATTTAGAGGAGAAAGAGTCAAAACAAAAGGAAAGGTAGTCTGTTGTCTTCAGTGCCTTGTAAAGATCAGCATTGTAAAGCTTCATGCAAGTTTTGTTGCCTGTGGAGAGAGGCACGTTTGGCAACTAAAAATTTAGACATCTATGTGAAGCAGAGCTCTCAAAAAAACACCAAACTATGGAAGATACAGTGAAGGACTTTTATGGGGTTCACAAAGGTTCTACTTTCTGTGGAAAAATGGAAGTGAATGAAGGGCTGTACCTGAGTGACAGTGTTCCAAAATGTCTCAGAAGCATCCAGTATGCTTTTAAACTAAGTGTTTTCAACTTAAAAGAAACAACAAAAGTCCGAGCTTTCCATTCATAGGAAAATCACACATTTTCCCCATCAAATGCAGTGGGTACTGCCAGAGCTGTGTTACAATGATCACAAGCATTTTCTATCAAGTTCATGTGACTTTGAGTTACAACAGCTTCTCTCCAGGTCTGCATTAAAAGAAGTACAAAGAGGCCTTGCCAGAGGCAGTTGTGAGTATAGGAGCTTTCTAAAAAAAAAACCCTAAACTGATGAAACATTACAGTACTGATAATTTCCATTTTTCTCAGATGACAGAGGGGCAAAGTCATGTATATGTATTTTCATATCCTAGGCCAAATCCTTTCTTCCTTTTTTTTTTTTTCGTACTTCTCTTTTACACTTAAGGTAATTATATGTTTCCAACTGTTTCTCTAAGAAGTTTTGGTTTTGTTTTAACTCCAGAATGAAGCCACTTGTTCAGCTAGTTCACAGTTTGAAAACCAGGATGGAAAGCCCAGACTATGAAATGGTAGGTGTCTAGGTAAAAGACCAGAAAGTAGACATGTTTCAAAAGCATAGCTTCAACAAGGAGAGAAAAGACATGCTTCATGCTAAAGCTTGCTTTTTGATTCATTTTCACATTGAATTTGTAAGATTTGGTAGTTTTCCTTTTTTTTATGCATCTTGTTACTCAGGCCAGCTTTTCTATTTCAAGCATCTAAAATTCTAGTATTCTTTTTTATTTAGAGGACATGAATGTGATCTCTCAGGACTGTGACATCTCAGACTGATTCCTGTGAAGATGATTTCATTTTACCAGAGTGTGTTGATATACCTTATAGAACTTAAGTTACCTGTTTGTAAAAGATCAGACCTATCATTTTCAAGAACTGAAGCATACTCTGAATTCATAGAAGAGGCACAGTCTACTGAAGATAATGAAACAATCCATATCACCTCTGAATTTTATCCTTTTTGTTTAAAGAACAAGTTGGGGGGGGGGAAAGCTCTTACTGCCTGGAGAGGTGTAAGTTACCTACTAGGCTAGGTATGTTATTTTAGAGGCTTTCTGCACAGATAACCTACATCAATAATTCATCATCAGAAATGAAATCTCTGTTTAATTTACATGTAGGTCCATCAGGCTGGTCTGACCTGTGATTATGTGGAGCTTCCTCACCATGTTAGCACTGAAGAGGAGATCGAAGGCCTCATAAAATCCATTAAAGTTCTACTAAAAGATATGCCTAAGCCCACGCTTGTGACGATTGCTCGGTAAGACTATGAAGACACTTCAACTTTAAAACTCTCAGACTGTGCTTACATAGCTAAATGGTTTTATCAATATAGCAATGGTTGGCACATCTTATATTCTGTCTTTAAATGGAAACCTTACAGTGTAATGAAAATTGATTCTGATAAAGTTGTCAATTTGACATAAAGCACTGACAATATATACACAGCTGAGGGGGAAGGTTCTGTGCTGGCAGCCAATTCCACTGGGATTTTGAATCGGTAGCACAGGTTGCAGAAGCAGTAAAAACATGATGACTTCATCAGCTTCAGCACAGGATGTACAAAGTCTGTTGGGAGGTCTTGAGTGTGCTGAGATTGATAGCTGTCACTGAGATTCATACTTCTCCACTGCGTGTATTACTTCTGCTAGTTAGAGCAAAGCTAGCTTGGGCAAGCCTGCATGGGCTGAAATCACACATTCTTTATTCTATTGCCTGAAGGCTTATTGTACTGCAGGTAGGATATTTGGTTTTGGCAAAATTTCTGATGGAAGTGGCTTTCATCTGTTAAACTGAGAGAAATTTATATTCTAGAAAGCTCTAGTAAAGCTTTGTGTGGGGTAAAAGTTATGCTTTTATCTGAGAGAGCAGGATGGGATTTGAGGCCAGGAACCTGGGATAACTGTGTCTGTCCTGGGAAAACTTAATTTGAAAACAACAGTGTTATCTGCTAACAAATTGTTGTAATTTAATCACTTCAAAAATAGTAAGTGTGCCCTTAAAGGGAAGGCAACAATAGCAGAAGCTGACGTGAAATTGTTCTTGTCAACAAGATTTAGTATGGCTAGCACCTGCAATAAAAGAAATCTGTATTTCCTGTGCCAGCTGCAGGGTTATCATCCACTCTTGCAGAGAAAGCAGAATCATATATGTAGATCTTGACACGCATAAACCCCAAGAAATGTCAGCTCTGCTTTTTACAGTTCATTAATAGAAACTGTAAATAATGTTATATCCTAAGGATTGTGATGATTTTTTTTTTCCCCCAAGTTTTCCTACCTGTTTTACTAGTAGCATTTGAATTTTTTAATCTTTTCACCGATCCTTTAATAGATCATTTATTTGAACTTTGACTGCCAACATATTCTGTGTCAGAGTGAGGAAGAGAGTAAAATTGGAAGGGTGAATAAGTCTCATTCCTGATCTGCCACAGACTTTATATTAAACTTGCAAACTGTTACCACTGAAAGTATTGAGGAATAGCTTTATGCTTTGAAGGGATACTGTGAGGCAGAACTCATCACAGTTTGAAACTAGCTTCAGTCTCAATGCAGAGCATTAGAAGATTATCAAAATGTGGTCATGGTGGTGATACTTGTATTCTCATGCTTTTTTAAAATTCCTTGTTACAGATCGAGTTTGGATGACTATTGCCCTTCAGAGCAGGTTGACATCATTCAAGAGAAGGTTCTCAATTTACTAGGTTCAGTGTATGGCACTCTTGATGTGCACTTAGATTACTCAAGTATCTCATCTTCTTTGTGACCTTTCTTCATGTATTGCCCTGTAATGCAATGGATTAATTTAAATTGCATGTGGTTGCAAGTGGGAAAATGCTGTTATTTCAGCAGGTGGCACTAGAACCCAAGCTGACCCAGAGCCAGGTTTGAGTCAGATTGCTTTTTCCAAATTGTCTGCTTCTGAACTGGCTTCCTTCAGATTAGTTCTGTGGTTATTATTTTTACTGTTCTGCTTCTTAAAGTTGGTGCAAGAGAAACTATTTTTGTCTATAAAATGTATTTTATCACCTGATTTCCTTAAGTATTTGTAAAAACAAACAAAAAAAAGGCACTATATATAACTTCTTAAAATAATTTATTTTCTGTAATTAAACTTTTTTGATGGAGTTTGATAACAGACATATTTCTGCTGCACTTGTACCTTTTAAAACATTACCTCAATAATGCATTAAGATATTAGGTTTGCATAGTGATATTTCTTAACTGCTGTGCCTGAGATGATGAGATATCCCCCTCTCATTTCTCTAGAGCAGTTTATGGCTTCTGCCCCTTCTATAGCATTTCATTTATATTTATACTCTGTTGCATTAATATTGTTTTAGAGGTTTCAATTGATTACTCATATAATGTACAGATATGGGCTTGGTAATTTCATTTTTGCATATTTTGGAGCATAAAAAGTATGAGTGCATGTGAATGCTTTTATCTGTTGAATTGTGTAAGAAGTTAAATTGATGGTTTCTTCAGAAACAGAGATTTACCTTCACTGAAGTCAGCAGTAAAACCTTCTGTAGCAGGTTCTAGAGAAAACTGCCACTTGCAGAGAGAGGAAAAAAAAAAAAACAATCCAGGATTTATTCGGGACTGATACTAAAATGGGAAAGACAAAATACCACCTAAATTATTGTCTTCTATTTTAAATAAATTTTGCTTGTAATTTCTTCTGAAGTAGTTAATTTGCTAACAGAGACTTTGTGCAGTTTTGCAGTTTCTTAAAACTTTTGCTGTAGATGTGACTATATTATAGATTGTAAATATATAATTATTTTAAAATATTTCTCCCGGTAGCATAAATTCCATGACCATGGACCTGTTTTCTTAATGCTTATGTATCACTTCATGCTTACATATTCTTAATAGGGCATGGTAGCCTTGGATCCATGATCCTTAATACTTCATTAATAGGCATACACTACATACAGAAGCTAAGTGGAGTCAGATCATGTACTGCTTAGGCACATTTTGTTTTCCTTAAAGTAAAAGGTGCTCTTTGCTGGAGCTTGAGTAGTGTTATAGGAAACAAAAAAAAGCCACCATTGGATCAAAGGTGTGAGGTGTACTCCTACACTGTGGAGAACTGCAAGGCTAGGCTGGATGGGGCTTTGAGCAACCTGCTGTAGTGAAACCCCCATGGCAGGGGAGTTGGAACTGGATGAGATTTTTAAAGTCTTTTCCAAGACAAACCATTTTATGCTTCTATGAATTATGTTAGCCCCAGAAAGAGGAGAGCATGTGGTGCGATGGCACAGTTCTGCCTGGCTAACTGATAGCTTGTTCCATGTCACAAACCAGAGCACCTGCAGCACATCAGCATGTACCAGGTGCAGGTGCCCAAGTGCTGTCAGCAGCAGCAGCAGTGAGGCTCTGCCCAGGCATCCCCTGTGCGCAGCAGACGGTGCTGCCCGGTGCCAGACACAACCAGTCCCAGCTGTCTCCAGCAGCCTCACAGCAGGTCAGAGCTGAGCCCCTCAGCCATGGGCGAGTGCCTCAGGGAAAGTCTGGATAAGGAAGGGCTAATGGTGCCTGACAGCCAGGGCTGAGGGATCCAACTGGGGGGGTCCCTTAGCATGGACTGAGCTGCATTCCCTGCCTGTGTGCCTCTGCCTGCATGCTGCTGCAGAAATCCTCTGGTTGGCAAGGTAATGAAAATACTCTTTGCTTGTCATCCATGGTTCTGTCATTGTTCCTGACTCGCACACACAGATTCACTACGGTTCTGCAGAATTAAAGGAGCAACATGAATTGTCTATGTGTTAGCCAAATAATTTAATAAATCTTCCTTTCAGGCGCAGTTTTTGTTCATGAATATTGAATTGATATCATCTGAAATCTATGACTAACGTACAGTGTGCAGTGTGTTCCAGAAAATGCCAGTCTTAGATAATTTCAAAGATATTAATTTCTACAGTGAGAGGACATTTTAGATGTTGTTTTCCACCTTGGCAAAGGTAACCAAAGAAAATTAAAACATATATCTCTATTTATTGCTTCTGCTGGATAGGGCTTATTTATTTGACTGCATATACAAATCCTCCATTACCTGTGTCTGGGTCAGTTTCTTCTCACCTTATTTCAATACCTATTATGCAAAGCAAGATAACAAAACTGTAAAGTGTAACACCTCTAATCAGTGCTGTAAGGATGGGACATGAAGGCTCATTAGAAATAAACACACTTTGAGATATTGGTGCAGCAGTGCCATGTAAGACAGAAGCTTTGCATTGTTGCTTGTAGCTAGATGTCCCTGCAGCAATGCTGGGGTGTGAGGATGCCTACTCTGGAGGGCATTTAGAAATATTCTTCAGCAGCAGAGGTATGCAGAGCTATCTGAATTGTGTCTCAAGTTCCAAGATGGACCATCAGCCTGAGCATTTTGGTACAAACCGAAACTATCATGCATTTGTGTGCAATATGAAATAGCATCTTGATTGAGATATATACTGAGGAGCTACTATCTTCCCTGTGCATCATCAGCTCTTCACCCCTGCCACACTGGAGTTGTCCTGCTTGTCACAGTGGAATGAAAAGAGGTTTTTTTCAGGAAAAAAGGACAGGTATGAGTGAGATGACTGAGGTTACTGTACCTTCTGTTATTATGTCTTTCACTTGTTGTAGGCTTCCTATCTCTTCTCCTGCACTAGGAGTTGAGCTCTCAAGGCATGGACAGAGCTGGAATGTGGGAGTTGAAGAGTCAACTGCTTAAACATTTTCCTTTTGCTGCTGTTGTTGAGGAAGAAAATTGTGCTGCAGCGAGGTCAGTCTAGTGGGAAGAGACCTGTTTCTAGGAGACCCGGAATAAGGGTCCTGTCTCCTTATGTCTCCAGAGGGCTTTGCCTGTAATGGCCCTTCCTGGCCTGCCTGATTGCCTGTCCTGGTTCCCATAAATGCCGCAAAGCTTTTGTGTATCCTATCCACTCTCAAGAGGGAAGATGAAAGACCGGTTTTCTCCCTGCAGCTTTCAGCATCTCTCTCAGGAGAAGCTCTGCCTCCACAGCAGAGGTGCAGTTCCCATGTCCTAGTGCAGATAGGAAGTCATGGACCAGCAAGCCGAGTCCCAGCTCCTGCCTTGGCACAAACCTCCCCCTTCACCCTCATCAGCTTGAGCCACAGATCCATTTTAGGAGAGAGGCCGTCTGGCCACATACACAGTGACCACAGGTAGATACCCTGACATCACTGCAAAGGCAGATTAATTCCTTGCCTTTTTTTCAGTCTGTGAGCCCCTGTCTGCTCCACTTCTCTGTCACAAGCACAGCTTGTGAAGGTCTTGGATCTCCCTGCCGATGCTCAGCTCCTTCCAGCCTTACAGCAGCTCCCACCTCTATCCTTTCTAAGAAAAGGGAACTCTTCTGCAAGGAAAAGCTGCTGTAAGGAAAAGCTGCTGTTCACAATCTCCCCAAACATTCAAGAAATAACTTTGGTCTGAATTTTCATCTACTTCTGTTTGCGGTGTTTTCACACTTTAATTGCAATTCACTTTTGGCATACATCATTTCAAATATATGGGATATTTATTCCTCTCAAGGAAGGAGCCACCTCACTGGAGAGGCACAATCATTCCAACCTTCCCTTGCTAAATGCTAGTTATGTATTTTCAGCAGTTTCCATAAATGTCTAATGGTTTTGCACAATTTCTGCCACGGGGTCCTGCATTGTCTGCTAGGGAGCTTTCATATGGCATTGCTTACCTTTAGCTGAATCATTAAGCCTATAATTTTACCCTAGGCCCTTGGCAAAACGAAAAAAAATACATTTGTGTTTAGTTTTCACTACATTACAGAATGGGCTCTGTTATGTGCAAACTTAGGGCTGAACCTCCTAAACCAGGCCTAATGCATGCCCATCTCTCACCTGCCCTAATTGGTATTAAATCTTAGATTTATTCTATGTACAGTGTCAGTCAGGCAAGAAACATCTCACAGCAGTGTTATTAGTATGAAGCTGAGATAATGTACTGACTCACTGTACTACCTTCTGTTCTAATGTTTATGTCCTTTGTGCTCTGCTTGCTGCTCAGCATCTCTTCCAGCTATTCCTATTACTGCTATAAACGTGTTTGGGAAAACACAAATTTAACAATACGCCAAGGTGCATGAAAGTTTTCTGGAACACTGCCCCACACAAGGTGATCCTTCCCTGCTGTTTGATTTCAGTGAGCTCTGAAAGCTAATGTCCAAAGTAATTAAAATGCCTTGAATTGATGCATTGATGACTTCAGTGTTTCAAAACCCGCCTTGGGGCTTTCTTCCTTTTACTTCAGCTTTATTTACCTTTTTACTTAAGGTAGTAGAGGTCACTATCTACCCAATTCCCATTACATTCTTTCTATTCTCCTCCTCTTCCCTCCAGGCTGGGGGGAAGGAAGCGGGGAGGGAATGAGGGAGGATTGCGTGGCTGAGCTGCCAACTGGGTTTAAACCATGACAACATTGAATTTCTGCTATCTGTGTAATTCCAATTGCCCATAATTGAATGCCTCCTTGCTCCTGGCAGCCTACTGTTCTCTGAGTCTTTTCCTCCCCTGGCTTCAGGCTAGCCATTAAACTGGGAGGTGGCTGGTCCTTCTCAGTCAGTACACAGGGCTGATTCTTCATGTAAAAGCAGCTCTATTGTGATAAATCTCTGTCCTTCCTCACACCCCGAACATGGTAAAAGACAACTTTTTTTTCTTTTTTTTTAAGTACTGAATTTTTCAAATCCTGTAACTAAAACCAGATCTTGGGTGGATTTGGATTTGGAGAGGATGCTGTTCTTTCTTTTTTAACAAGTCACTTCATGTATCATTAGTGCAGAAAAATAGAAGTAGTTCCCTTTTTTTCCTTCGTAGCTCAGATTTCAAGGAGGCAGGCAATCCCAGCAACAGAATCTCTTCTCCTCTCACCTGCTCATCTTTTTTTTTTTACTTCCTTACCATTGGTTCTCTTCTGTTTGCTTCTAAGCCTTTAATTCAATTGATATTTTCTGACTCTAGACAAGTCATTCATGACTTACTCTGGAAAGCACGTTGGTTATTTCTCTGCCTTTGTATTAATCAATTACACAGCTTCATTCATTCAATTCACACGAGAAGCTGCTCCTACTGCCTTGAGCTTCCAGGCTCTTTCTTTTGCCTGGGTTCTGTGTTACAGGAGGAAAGGCTGGTATGGTGCACCTGAGAGCTGTGTCCAACATTCAGCCTCAAAAAACAAGGCACAAGACACCTTTAAGCCCTGAATGCCACAGTATGAAATATCCTACTTTAAGTCACAACCCTATGTGCAATGCAGACTATGTAAGACTAAAATCATCCAACTAGGCATTTTATTGAAGGAAGGGTATCTATACAGTTGTGCTGCTTAAGCCCTCTGCTAAAATGTCCTCATAATTAGGTCCAACTGCTGGAAAGGAGGATTGGTCACTGAACCAAATGCCTGAGACTGGCTGCATGGAGAAGAAGCACTTGAAGTGCTAAAACACTGCTGGGGTTAGGGTTTATATTAGTGGGAACAACCTCCCACTAACATAATTTATTTTGGAGCTGCTTGTGATTCTTCAGGTGTCTGAGGAAAACCTGGTAAATACCCAACACACGTCAATAACTCTTAAACAGTGATGGGAGAGAGAAGAGAAGCTATTCACTTACAGATATTTTTAGGAGGGATTTCCAAATATAAATGTGCTGTACTGTCCATTTCTTTTGTGTCCTATGTCCTTCCCTACCCTGCCAAAGCTGCCTCCTCCGTTTCCATTTCTTCTATTTCTGTTCTGATGTCTGAATTTTGATGCCTAGTTTTATAACTCGTAGTTGGTAAATACTGGTTCAGTCATTAAAAAACAAATCTGCTTCTCTTTTGGTTCACTGGCAATAATGAAACTTCATCATTTTTATTAGTAATTTTACTAGTTTGTAAAAATTTTGCATACTGAGTTGTTAAAAAACTTCATGGTTTTAATTTGCTTCAATGTGAAAAATAAAGTTTTAAAAAAATAGAAAAGGTTTAATGAACATTATAAGCATCTTCCAACTTAAATATTTGAAAAGAAATATACATTATTCTGATACAAAAAACAAACCCAACCTAACTGTAGCTAAACCCAAGAAAAATACTGTCTATAGCATTTATGGGTTGGTGATTTATTGTACCTAATTTCTTCTGTAGTTTTTCTTCCAGAAGCAGTCCTTGTCATACTTTATGAAAGTAAAAAAGAAAGAAAAAAAGTCCATTTAAAAAGCTCACCACAGTAGTCTGCAAGTCACAGCAGCTTCCAAGTCTGCTTCCAAGACCCTCCTTTTAGTGACATCCATAGTTCCACAGGAGTAATCAATAAAATTGATGCAATGGCTTTAGCAGATAGATTATTTCTTGTAAATAGTTTATTCACTACTTTTAGCTTTCTCCCTTCTTAGTAAAAACCATGACCTACTTCTGCATTTTGCAGATTGGTTTGCTATGTGCAATTGTTTGCTTTTTTGCATGAATGAAAGATAGCTTTTCAAAAAGTTTGGGTTTTACACTAAAGAGTTTGTTTATTCCTGATTATGTATTTTTCCCTGAAAGCTTTGTTCCTTTGCCTGTGCACATTTCTTAGCTTTGATGATTTTCAAATTAAGCCAGTATTTACTTCTTCCCCACAGAAAGTTGTTTTATCACGTGACTATGAGCATCCAATGTTCAGCTTCCTACATAGGCATAAAAATAAAGTGATCATTGTATTGATCACACTTTGCAACATGGCATATTAAGAATCACTTAGTACTTGATTTAATTTGAAAATATAAGGCATGCATGAATGGTATACATCGTCAATGACTTTTGAGATTTACCCATAGAAAACATTACATAGAGTTGCAAACAGCCTGTTGGTCTCTGGTCTTAGAAGAACTTGCAGCTAAATTCCTAGCTGAATCTGTATAGTACAATCCCTTATATGTTCATTAGTTCATGCCTATAACTGTACACACAACCTGTAATTATGCAGTGTGTAGCAGTTCATCTTTTATGAAGACTTTACACATACATCGCTTTAATCAACCTGTACTTTATTGAGCATTGTCAATCACCATGAGTTTTCCACTGAGTAAAGAAGGAATTTTTTTCCATTATTTGGCATATTTGTTACTGCAGAATTTTTTTCTTCCTGATTGTATGTGTTTTTCTGATAGACCAGTGAAAACAGGAATTAGTAAGTTGCTATTGAAAAGGTGACTATTAATATATGAAATACTTTTGACATTATGGCAAATGTTCGTTCTCTGAGAGGTCTCCCTGTGCCCAGCAGGGCTAATATTATGGCTATCTTTTGAAGATACAGTTTTGATTTTCAGAATTATGTATTTCCTGATGATGGAACAGCATTAGGTATCAACTGTCTACTGGTGAAGGTCAAGTTGTACATATTGTTTTCAGTGATAGCTAGAGAGAGGGGAGAACTTTTTTCTTCTTTAAAAAAAAAAAAGAATGTAACATACAAGAAAATAATTATCTTTTGTATTTGCCACATTTGGAGAACTCATCTTCCATTTGCAAACCATAAACCTGAGAAGAAATTTGTGGACAAAACAGTTTTCTTGCTAGCGCTTTGTAATAAGCTAACAAGCAAAAGGAGCTAGATTGCCACTTTAAACCCTAGCCATTATGTAGATGAAGGACAGAGAAACAATTTAGTCAAGAGCAGAGGTGGAGAAGTTCTCAAAATGTGTAACCTGCTAAAGAAATGGGACATCTGGCACCACAGTGTGGAAGTGAATGTTACTGTTGTCCTCCATATTTTCTTTCCCTCAGATAAGTGCCAATTATGTTAATCTTCTTGAAACAAACTCTACAGGCAGACTGGAAGGAGACATGGAAAATGGTCCCAGTGAGGCAGCGGCATGAGCCTGCTCTTTATTAGATTCTAGAGAGTGCACATGTTCATCCCCACACACAACCTTTCTGGACTGCCCAGTGGTGGAGAGAGGTTTGATACCTGCTCAGTCTCTCTCACACAATGGCAACACACAGGAGACATCACTGCACAAAGAAAGAAGCCTCCTTAGTTCTGCTTGATCTGCATCTCTCTGGTCTTCACCCAGCCTGTTATGGTCTCTGCTAAAGCTGTCTACTCCAGGAGACTCCTCTTGTGCATCTAGGATAGAACACATCAAGTATGGACACAGCCATAAGAAACAATGCAGTGCCTGAAGATGAAGGGAAAACTGATGATTCAGCAAACCAGAGATTTGTTGGGACAAAAGAGAGCTCCAGAACATCTGCAGCAGGAAAACACAGTTAAAATCAAGTTCAGTAACTCAGGATGCAATAAATACAGCTGGTCTTTGCACCACAGCTTGCCCAATAAACCTCTGTGCAACACTGAGCCTGAGAGAAAGATAGAGACTATGATGACTTCTGCTAGTTTTGGAGGCTTTTCTAGCAACAGGATAGGGGGGCGCTAGAAGGAAATGTGAGCTCTTATGCAGTGTTTTCCAGGTAATCTGAAACTGGTAAATTTCACATTGCTAGAGGTTAAGTAGAAATTTCCTGACAGTCCTAGGAGAATCAGGAAGGCAGTGGCAGCAGCAAAGACAGTAACATCTGAATTAACCGTTTACTGCAAACTATAGTTATTCCCTTTTCTTTGGGGTAAAGGAAAGTTATAGCAATTTTGACCCTTTTGCAAGTTGAACTCTTTTGGTACTTTAGAAGGCTTTTTTTTTTTTCTTGAGAAATAAAACAGCTGCTAAAGGTTGTCTCACTTCCTCATTTTGAAAAGTGAATCTTGGGACCTCAAGACATTTAAGAGGTCTGGACATTACCTCCTGTAAAAATTAAGTAATCAGTAATATATTTGTTCAGCAGATTTCATTCCTACTAGTCTTTAAGTGTACACCCAGACAAAAGACTCAGGAACTAATCACAAAAATTATATACTCTTTTTTTTTTTTTTTTTAATTATTTCTTCCTTTTTTTATACCCTGGAGTATTTAATTGTTGCAGCAGCTTATTGTAGGTCTTCAGTGAGGGATGTTCTTTCAGTCACCTGGAAGGTTCTAGATCTGTCAATAAAATTACTTCACTTGGTCTTTTGCAGTCAAATAATTCTTTGTTGTAAGAAAATGAAAGGTTTTTGTGGATAGCTTAATGCTTCATGTACTTTTACTTGCAGAGCTCAGTGTGCCATTTAGAGATGTCAAATTGCTTTATAATTCTGATCTTTAAATTGCCTGCTGTAAGGGCAACAGTAGGAGACCTTTAGTCCCCAACTCAGTGTAACTAGTTATAACTCTCTTACAGAGGAGATAGAAAAAGTGTTGGAAATGATGACAGACATTTAAAAGGAGATGCCACAAGCTGTACTTGTGCAAGGGAAATGATGTTATTTGGGAAGCCAGTGAGTCCAGAGGGTGAATCAGTAGCTGTAATGAGGCAGAAGTGGTGTTTAGTGACTGTGGCAGATGGTAGTTAGTAAAGAGAATGTATGACATGGCTAGAAGAGAAAAGCAGAAGATGAAGAAGCTGTGGGGTGGCTCTGGAGAGCTGCTTGAAAGGTTGTGTTGGAAAGTGGTCTGTGATGTGCATATTTATAACAAATAGGAACTAGAGATTACTGGATTTATTCTCTTTAATCAACTAGTGGGTGAGAGAAGACCTGAAACTAAGAAGATTAACCTGGGGGGTGACTTTGGGAAGAGTAGCTGGGTTGGTTGCGTGTACATGGGGAACAGTGCTTCCTGAAAACTTGGATCATTAAAAACACAGGTAGTATTGAGTGAGACATGGAGTTACCCTCTGCTGATGAAAAGAATCCTACTCTATCAAATTAGTTGCCCCACTCCCAGCTCTTTGCTGTATTTTATAGCTGAAACTAGAAGGGCTACCAAAATAACCAGGAGCAGTGCATGCTCTTTAATCTTAGTAGTTTTAGGTAAACCACATTGGTTCACAAGTGGATTTAGACCAGAATCTCATTTTTTGGTGTCCTCTCGTAATGAAAAGGTAACCCAGGATTTCTCTTATTGCTGGGGATAAGAACTGTGTAATATTGTCATGTGTGTAGAAAAGTGGAAAAGTAGGCTGTCCCTTCCTTCCTCTACCCCAAAACACAACTGCTGCAACAGTGGGGTGTTTTCATCTTGTGTCATTACTTAATCACTTCCAAGTGGCATTCTCCAACAACAGCAAAGAAGTGCAGCTGGCGTCATCATGGATCCTATGATTGGACGTACTTTAGGCTAGGGAAAACTTTAAGCTTCAAGTCTCTTATGTATTCAGCCCAAAGAGGTACTGTGCTATTAGCAAACATCATAGAATCATAGAATCTTGATCTGTAAGCTCCTGGCTGTTGATATTCCCTTTCTTAGATGATGTACTAAGTGAGTCACTGAGAACAAAAGGGCTGTAGTGAATGGGAGCCGAGTTTCATAATAAATAGGAAGAAAGTTTTAATTAAAATAAAATTAACTTCACATTGATCTATTATGCATATTTTGTGTAATAAAGATACCTATTGAAATCATGTGTCAGCATAAGTTAAAATAACATTTTATTCTGACAATTCTGCATAATTGCATATAAAAGGTGTAAATATGATTCATTTTCTCACAGTTACTGAATAATGTTTCCTCATTTTGTACTTGAAATAGTAACTGTTTCTCTGACTAAATATCATTCTTTGCAGATTAACCTATATTTGTGAGAAATATGCTGAACTATTCTAAACTAAACACTTTCAATTCCAAGAAAGTAGGCCTGTCTATGCATGTACTATCAAGTGGAAGCATATACTGCTGCTGCTGAAACTTTTTCTTTGCCCGTGCATCCTCCTCCCTCCTCCCTAGCTATTGAAAATATTGGTCTTCAGCTGGAAAAGTAGCTTCCTTCAGGCTACAACTTGTCTCTGTAGTTGTGCTTCTTTGTCTAGCAACTCAGCCTTGGCAGGAGACCCCAGCTAGCTAGGGAGATCACTTTTTCCTTGCATCTGATATATATATGAACTTAGACTAAGCAAACTATGGTGCTATCTGGAGCATCTTGATCCATGCTTTCTATTGGCTGGCCACAGAAATGGGCCTTAATCACTTTTCTGTCTCATGTTTTGCAACAAAAAATAGCTTACTGGGAGGAGAACTGCTTCAGTTTTCGCATCAATAATTAAAAGGCTTAGGGAAGTACATTTTCAAGATGTCATAGGTGTTACATGAAAGCGGTGAAAGGAAAATTGCTGAAAGAGTGGGTAATTTTCTACTCTGAATGAAGCTACTTGCTTTCCTGGGACCTTTATTGGCTTTGAACAGTGAGACTCAGAACAGTCAGAGGGCCTGACTGCTTGAATCTTCAGCCTGCAGACTTTACAAACCTGAAAGCAATTAAGACCTAAGCCCTATGAAGCATTGATTGATTCAAGCTTCCATAGACAGACATTAGCAAACCATATTTTTACATATGTAAGTAAAATATCTGTAAAATTTTGGACTGAGGAGTTCGTGATTTCTCACAGGAAGAGCTCAACAGAAGTTATTGACTCCAACCAGATTCTTCAGAAGCAAATGATGAGTTAAAACTTCTCTATTGCTGCTTACTAAGCCTTCAGGGTTTCAGCCTTTTACATGAAAATAAGTATTTTTTGTGCCCTGAACCCTGGGCTTTGGAAGTGCTAAGACTGGGAAATTACAGGCTGTATAAAGGCTTATGTCTTCTGCACAAAGTTTTATGATCTAGGAATGGAAATCAGGTTGCTTCCAGGTGAATTACAGCCATAGGCACTACCCCAAAAATAGTAAAAACAGAATCACAAAATGGCTGATTCGAAGGGACCTCAGGAGGCCACTAAGTCTGACCCTCTTGCTCAACTGGCTACTTAGAGCCAGTTGCTCAATGTCCTGTTTTCAGCTGTAACAGTTATTTTTCTCCTTTCTAGTAGCTGGTGCAGTGCTGTGTTTTGGCTTTAGTCTGAGAATAATGCTGATAACACACAAATGTTTTTGGTTGTTGCTAAGTAGTACTTACTCCAATCAAGGACTTCTTCAGTCTTACGCTCTGCCATTAAGGAGGGGCACGGGAAGCCAGAGGAAGAAGAGACAGGACACCTGACCCAAACTAACCAAAAGGGGATACCATACCACAGCATGTCATACCCAGTATGTAAACTGGGCAGAGTTACCCAGAGGGGACCAATTGCTGCTTAGTTGGGCTTGGTATTGGTTGGTGGGTGGTGAGCAGTTATATTGTATATTACTTGTGTTTATTGTTTTCTTTTCCTTTTCTCATTTTAGTTTTATATTCTCTCCCCTTGTTATTTCCCTAATCATTATTATTAGTAGTAGTAATTTGATATTATTCTTTAGTTATTGGACTGTTCTTATCTCAACCAGAGAGGTTTACATTTTTTTGATTATCCTCCCCATCTGCCCAGAAGGAAGGTGTGTGTGGGTGGTGAGCAAATGGCTATGTGGTTCTGAGTTACTGGCTAGGCTTAAACCATAGCACCCAGGACCATGTCCAGACAGCTTTTGAATGTCTCCAAGGATGGGGACTCCACCACCCCTGAAAACCTGAACCAGTACTTGGTCACCTTCACGATAGAAAAAGTGTTTCTTGATATTCAGAGGGATCCCCCTATATTTCAGTTTGTACACATTGCCTCTTGTCCTGTCAAAACCTCCTCTATGGGGGTATCCCAAGTTCAGCAGTTGCAGTCATTTTTCTCCTTCTTAGTAGCTGGTGCAGTGCTCCAGCAGTATGGGCGAGTATCTAGTCCACTGGGCCCCTCCAGTGCTTTGGAAGCATTGGAGATGGAAGGCAGCTGTATAGAGCCCCCAAAGACAAGCTGCAGAAACTGCTGGAGGGTAGGTTGAATGATTTTGAGCCTGGTGGACCCATGACACTTCAGGCCATCAGGGCAGAGATGCAGCATACAGATGGACTCATGATTGAGGGGTGGACTTTGCAATGAACGCTTTTGCCCAGGCTTTTCATGAATGTGAACACTGCACACAGCCTCCCATGCTCTGAAAGACTGTTACAAAAGATGGAGATCGACATCATGGACTGAATGGACTCAGCAGGCTTATAGGGATTGGTCCATGCACTAAGGGATGATCTCTCTCCCTCTGTGTGTGTGCATGTGGATGTATATATATATACATGTGATGGTATATTGAAAATGTGGGACCTGAGCATGATGTGTATGGAATGGAATAAGGGGTGGATGCTGTCCTGGGTGCAGCAGCAGCAGTCATTTTTCTCCTTGGTAGCTGGTGCAGCACTGTGTTTTTGATTTTGGGCCTGAGAACAGTGTTGATAACACCAGTGCTTTCAGTTTATGCTTGGTAATGTTTAGTCTGACCAAGGACTTTCTGAGACTCATGCTCTGCAGGGAGAAGGGGAAGATGAGAGGGAGCAGAGACAGGTCACCTGACCCAAATTGACAAAAGAGGTATTCCATACCACAGCACATCATACACAGGACGTAAAACGGAGGGCAGGGACATGGAAGGAGGTGAGGGAGCACCGCATGGCCAGGCTTGGTATCAGATTGTGAGCAGTTGTATTCTCTTTCCTTGTATTTCTCTTGTATTATTATTGGTTGTAGCAGTAGTGATTTGTGTTATACCTTAGTTACTAAACTGTTCTTATCTCAACCTGTGGGATTTGCATTCTTTCGATTCTCCTTCCCATCCTCCCAGGACTGGAGGAAGAAAGAGAGGGGAGTGAGTGAGAGAGTGACTGCATGAAAGAGGGGGGAGCTAGGGAGCAAAACTGCGTGAGGACCTTAAACCACAACAGGGGGCTTGGAAGGCGCTCACATAGACCAATAAACTGTGTAAAATAACTTGGTATTTTTCTTAAAAGGACCTAAAATTTATTTGGGGAAAAGCTTGATTCCAAGATGAAACATCCTAAAGGCTCTACCTGATACAAGACTTCAATGGACTATGCAATGCTTTGTTCAGGGAACATCCCAGGTAAGTCCTGTGTCTTGCCCTGCTGACTGCTGTCCAGGAGGCACTCCTAAGCTGTGTATAGAAATGCCAGTAATATGACCGGGATGGGGTTAATATCTATTTCAAAGCAGACACCTCTACAGATTTGCAAAGATATATCGCTATGTCAAGTCTGTACTTACTAGGTTTTATAATCTAGAATTCTTAATCCTGGATTTGGAGAAAGCTGAGGCTATTAATGACTTCTTTGCCTCAGTCTTCACTGGAAAATGTTCTGACCATACCACCCAAGTCTTGGAAGGCAGATGCAGGGACTGTGAGAATGAAAACCCTAGGCCTGCTGTAGGAGAGGATCTGGTTCGAGACCATCATAGGAACCTGAATGTAGCCAAGTCCATGGGACCTGATGAAATCCATCCGCGGGTCCTGAAGGAGCTGGCAGATTACGTTGCTAAGCCACAGCCCAACATATTTGAAAAATCATGGCAGTCAGGAGAAGTTCTTAATGACTATAGAAAGACAAATATATCCCCCATTTTCAAGAAGGGGAAAATGGATGAGCTGGGGAACTACAGACCAGTCAGCCTCACCTCTGTGCCTTGCAAAATCTTGGAGCAGATTGTCCTGGAAGGCATGCTGAGGCACATGAAAAGCAACAAGGTGGTTGGTGACAGCCAGCACGCCCTCACTAGGGGGAAATCCTGCCTGACCATTCTGGTGGCCTTCTATGATGAGGCTATGGAACTGATGGACAGGGGTAGAGCAATTGATGTCATCTACCCGGACTTGTGCAGAGCATCTGACACTGTCTCACATGACATCCTTGTCTCTAAGTTGGAGAAAGTTCAATTTGAGAGGAGGACCACTCAGTGAGTAAAGAACTGGCTGGATGGTCACACACAAAGAGTTGTGCTCAATGGCTCAATGTCCAGCTGGAGACCAGTAACAAATGGTGACCCTCAGGGATCAGTGTTGGGACCGGCGTTGTTCAACATCTTCGTCAGCGACATGGACAGCAGGATTGAGTGTGCCCCCAGCAAGTTTGCTAATGACACGAAGCTCTGTGGCTCAGTTGATATGTTGGAGGGAAGGACTGCCATCCAGAGGGATCTTGACACACTTGTGAGGTGGGCTGATGCCAACCTGATGAAGTTTAACCATGGCAAGTGCA
>JASSUY010037172.1:0-14818 GCA_032466535.1 Forpus xanthops
CACGCCTGCCGGGGCCGACCCCGCTCCGCCCCGCAGGAGCTCAGGGACAGCCCCGCGCCTGCTGTCGGCAGCGTCCCAGCGGCACCGCGCTGCGGCTCCGCTCCGGTGCTGAGCGCGGCCCCGGAGCCGGACAGGCCCCGGTAAAGAGAACAGCCCCCGGCACGGCTACAGCGTAACGTCACCGCGCGTCATGCGGGGGGCCGCTGACGTCACGGCAGGGCCCGCCGGCAGGGGGCGCTGCTGGGTGGTGTAGGAGGTGTCATGGCGGAGCGGGTGGTGCTGGGGGGTGAGTGCGGGAGCGGACCGGGACCGGGGGGCGGCGGGACCGCGGCACTAGGACCGGCCCCGCCCCGCTCATCCTTCTCCTTCTTTTAGGTGTGGACCCCGACGTATCCGCGCCGGGGGGACCGCAGGTGAGCAGGGTCGGGACCGGCGTGGTGCTGGGAGCCGCGCCGGGGAGGGCGTGGGGAGCACGGGTTGCCTGACCATCTGCGCCCGCAGGCCACGGAGCTCTCCCGGGAGGAGAAACTGCAGCTGCGAAAGGAGAAGAAACAGCAGAAGAAAAAGAAAAGGAGCGAGAAGGGGACATTGGCTGAGACCCCGGAGCGGGGGTCGCCCTCAGAGACCGGGCAGCCCCAGGGTGAGGACTCCCTTTTCCCCCGGTAGCCCTCCCCACACCCCGAACAGGGGCAGCCCTGTGCGAGGGCTCGGTGGCCTCCAGGGCCTGGAACCCTTGTGCTGGAACAGCCTGAGCCAGGAGCGTCCTCCAGTTATGGGATGCTGCAGCAGGACCTCAGCACCTCAAGTGCCTGCGTGCTTGCAGGGACTGAGATGCAAAGAGGACAGTCCCTTGCCTTCCTGATTATGGGGCTGGCCTGGTGGTCTCATGTCAGCTGCACAGGGGTTGTGGCGAGGTGCTGGATGACGTGGAATGTATTCCCATCTGTCCCTCCAAACACAGACCCTTGCAAAAAGGAGGGTCTCCTTGCCATGGGCTGCCCCATGTTCTGGGCTACATCTCATGGTAATTGAGGCTGGGCACTGTCCCCTCTTCTATCTCCTACAGTAGCTGCGCATCTCACATCCCCCCCAGCCTTGGCTGATGGCCCCAACAATGGCGAGAAGCCTGCAGGGGGCAAAAGCAAAGCTGAGCTGCGAGCAGAGCGTCGGGCCAAGCAGGAGGCGGAGCGGGCCCAGAAGCAGGCCAAGAAAGCGGAGCTGAGCCAGGCAGCCACAACAGCCAAGCCTAGGCTGACCCCAACTGAGCCCCCGTCTGGTAAAGCCATTGTCACCATAGGGTGGGTAAGCAGGGAGGAAGGGGCCTGGGGTGTGCAACCAACCCTTCCACAGTGCCGTGGGCGCTGCTATGCTGTGTATTCCCCGAGTCTTTGGGCAGTGTGACTGGACTGGGGGCTGCAGCAGGCTGGCATCACCTCACACTACCCTCCCTGCTACCCTCACAGTGGTAAAGCGGCTGCCGGAACATGTGCAGATGGATGATCCCGCTGCTCAGAGGAAACTGGCTAAGAAGCTGGAGCGGCAGCAGGTAGGAGGAGGGCTGGGTAACAAACTGCGTGCTTCAGGGCAGTCATGCTGCAGGTGTGTTTGGTGGGCCCGGGCTGTATGCGTGGTGGGAAGAGTATCTGTTTTCTGCTGGGCAAAGGGAACCTCTGGAGTGCTGCAAGTGAGTGCTGGGTGTGACTGGTGGTGCTGGAGCAAGCAGGGCTGTATGGCAGCTTTGGCTAAGTCATCATCAGTGCTGTTTGGCTGCAGGTACCTCTGAGGCAGGACTATGGCACCAAGGTCAACCTGTTCTCCCACTTGCACCAGTATAGCCGGAAGAAGCCACTGACACAGCAGATGAGGTACGTGGCCTTCCCTGCGCTGGCCCTTGGCAAGCGTTTGGCTCTGTTCTGGTTGTGGCTGAAAAATGGCTGTAGTGAAGGGGTGTCATGGCCTTGTGTGTGGAATAGGCTTGATGGGGTGGTGGGGGATCCTTTTTGCTTTTTTTGAGGAGCAGCGGCTGGGACAGACAGATGTTATGCTTGTGGGGTGAGAAGATCTGCCCTTGGGCAGTGCAGGGCCATGGGAGAGCATGCTGTGGGCTTAGCCTGACTCCTCAGGTCACAGAGCAAATAGGGGCTGTCCTGAGCTACCCTTTGGGTCGTTTGGCCGGAGCCCTGGCAGTGGGTTGGTTGTTCTGGGCTGTAGAGGTCTTCTGCTGGCAGTTCTCTCATATTTGTCCCTGCAGCATCCCCTCCACTGTAATTCACCCAGCTGTGGTGCGCCTTGGCCTCCAGTACTCCCAGGGCATCATCAACGGCTCCAATGCCCGTTGCATCGCCCTGCTGGAAGTCTTCAAACAGGTATGTGAGCAGCTACCTGTACCCAGCAAGCAGTGGTATGTTGTACCATGCACAGGCGTCTCTTCCTGTTCCCTGGCTATCAAGACTATATCTGTCCTTGGTCATCTTCAGCCTCTTCCTTCTGACTGTTCCCAGGGCTGGGCCCTGCTGATGTCCCATTCTGGTGCTACCACTGCAGATTTGAGTTCCTGGAGCACCCCTTTACCCCACTGTGAAAGTGTGTCAAGCTGTGCAGTACATATTCCTGGCTGATCTGCAGCCTGTTGTGTGAGGGTGGTTGCATGCCCTGCCTAGCCAGAAGGGGCAGATGCCCTGAGCTCATGCTCTCTTCCTTCTTGTCTTAGCTGATCCGAGATTACTCAACTCCCACCAGTGAGGAGCTGTCAAGGGACCTAGTGGCCAAGCTGAAACCACACATCAGGTGAGGGCTCCTGGTGCTGGAGCAGAGAGATTGAAGCTGCACTGTGTGATCTATTGATCACCTCTTTGGCTTGGTGGCCACCCAAATTTGGTCTGACTTTACTGGGGCTCTGAGTCCTATCTCCCAGACCACTATCCCCAGCCCAGCTGTACCCTCCCTCTTCCTGTCCTGTGCTCCAGGCTGCTCTGGAGCTAAGCATATTTCCTCTCTGCAGCTTCCTGAACCAGTGCCGGCCCCTTTCAGCCAGCATGGGCAATGCTATTAAGTTCCTTAAGAAGGAGATTGCATGCCTACCGGACACCCTGCGAGAGGAAGAGGTGAGTGGCCTCATGTGCGCAGCAGGCACCAGGGTGGTGACTTACTGGCAGCATCAGTAAAGTCACAGGTGAAGAAGAATGTGTTTTTTTAATGTCCCGTGCAAAAAGCTCCCCAGGAGCCTGCTGGCTGAGGAGCAAGGGGCAGGGGGGTGGTGAACATCATGAGAACTCCTCAGGCTGCGTGGCTAGAGGGCTGAGAGGAGTCAAGCTGGAGAGTCTGGGGTGACCAGAACAATTGACCAGGCGGTGCAAGGACAGAGCTGGGGAGGGCCTGATAGCAGCTCAAACACGTGGTGAGGCAGCATGGTCTGCTGGTAGCTTGTGCTGGGACAGCAGTGGCCCCATGTGTTTTGGAGATCCCCTGACCCAGGGGAAGGTGCCATTCAGCATACAGTCTGGGAGCAGGGCAGAGCTGAGCCCATAGCCACACCAGGCTGCAAGGGACAACAGTGTTCATGGTGTGGGAAGGCCATGCTGCACATGATGACACTGTCTCCCCAGGCAAAGGAGAAGCTGCAGGACGCTATTGATAAATATCTGAGGGAGAAGATTCTTCTGGCAGCTGAAGCCATTTCAAGGTCTGCCTTTGAGAAGATAAATGACAACGATGTGATCCTGGTGTATGGATGGTAAGAGGAGAGCCAGGGCAGCCAGGTGGGAGAAGAAAACCTGAATGAGCCCAGGAAGCTCTTGCAAAAGCAGTGTATAAAGGTTGGAAAAGTTGGTGTTGCCCAGGGTGGAGAGAGGGGTTGTGGTGCTGGGTCCAGCAACCAGAAATAAACCAAGCAGGGAGTGGGCAGTGAAGGGCTGTACAAGGGTGTCAAGTTAGACCAGAGCATGGCCTGGGATCGGCACTTGCTCACTGGATGCAAATATGTTGTTACTGCTTTAGAAAAAGCAGAGAGCTCATTGGGACTGTCCTGAGAGACAGGCTGGCCGATGAGCTCATCTCACAAGGTGGTGACAGAGCACTTTCTGCCTGGCAGCTGCCAAGGGGAATGCTAAACGGTGTCTGTGGGGCGCAGTGCACTGTGTTGGCAGGGCTGGCTGCGGGCAGGCATCCCTGGAGGGCCCTGCTGTGGAGGGTTGTGTCCTGCTCATGTGGTTTACGATTTCTCTGGATGCTAGGACAGGCTGGATGCTGGAAGCACTGGAACCCTCGGACTAGTTCAGGAAATGAACAAGAGAGCGATCAAGTAGACTTATACCAGCCTATACTTATTAATGTAGTTGTGTTAGTGCCTCAGACGTGGCTTGTGAATGCCCTGCCTGCTGTTGCAGCTTACACAAGCCCACCAGCCTGTAACATTACAGTGGTGGGTGACAACTTGACTGGGCTGAGAAGTGCCTGACAGAGGCCTAAAGCCATCAGTGTCAGCAAAGCCTGTACCAAAGGCTTGTCTGAGTCTTTGCTGTTCAGAGCTCAGCACTGTCCTCTGTTTGCATGTGTCCAGTGTTTTAAGAAACCCAGATGCGCCACCTCTTCAGTACAGGGCATCTGCAGAACAGCTGTGGACGTTAACTGGCCTTTTAACCAGATTGTAGCAGTGTCAGATGTCAGGAAGCAGAAATAGGGAAGCTCATTCTTCCCTTGAGGGGCTGTGTCCCAGAAGGTAGAGGTGGGAAAACAAGACAGGGACCACTGTGGCAAAAGAGCCTGGGTGTGATGTGCCTCCTGGGTGATCATCAAGGAAGGAGCAGGAGGCTAGTGTGGGCCTGGAGCATCCTGAGAGGAAAACTTGGAGAGGGTTTGGAGGGGAGAGTCTCCCACTATGGTCACAGACAGGTGGAGATCAGTGCTGCTTCCAGGGAGGGCTGAGACATAACTTTTCCCACTGCAAAGACAGGGAGGAGGGTCCTGGAAGCAAGTGTTGCAGGAGAGTGTCCGGAAGGGGCAGCACTTGTAATGGTGAGTGTGGACACCAGCTCTGCCTGGACTCCTCTCCAGACTGCATTAGTCCATCAGGGTCTAGGAAGGAGCCCAGCTCCTGCTCTGGGTGAGGAGACATTGCTCTGCTTGGGCTGGATGTGCCCAGGGAGCTGCCAAGACAGCTGGTGCCTGGCAGTGCCTGCTGTGCTGCAGCTGCTGGCAGCCAGCCCCTGCTTGGTGCCTGGCAGGACTGTCCCCTTGGTGGGACCCCATTCGGACACTCAGGAAACCTGCCCAGCCAGCACCTGATGAGTCCCACACTGGAGCCAGCACCAAGGAAAGTCTCTTGGCATGGGGCTGTGCTGACAGCGTGGAGTGTCTGCATGGGCCGGGTGAGAGCTTTCTAACTGGTATCCATCAGCTCTTCCCTTGTGAACCGCACACTGTGTGATGCCCATGCGAAGAAGGGCCGAGCCTTCCGCGTGATCGTGGTGGACAGCCGTCCGCGGCTGGAAGGCCGGGAGACACTGCGGCGGCTGGTGCGTAAGGGCATTCACTGCACCTACGTGATGATCAATGCCATCTCCTATGTGCTGCCTGAGGTGAGGAGCAGAGTGGGGCTGTGCTGTGGGCAGCGGTGGGTTCAAGGGAGGCTGCAGGGTGATGAAAGGTGCCAACAGACCCCTGTGCTTCCCTGACAGGTATCTAAAGTGCTGCTGGGAGCCCATGCACTCCTGGCCAACGGCTCTGTCATGTCCCGAGTGGGGACGTCCCAGATAGCACTGGTCTCCAAGGCTTACAACGTGCCTGTCCTGGTGTGCTGCGAGACCTACAAGTTCTGTGAGCGAGTGCAGACAGACTCTTTTGTCTCCAATGAACTGGGTATGGCTTCTGTCTGCTTCCTCCCACCTGAGACCTGCACCTGCTGCTGCCCTGGATGGGCTTCTCTGCCCTCCCCTTCCCAGAAGAAGGGTGGCCTGGCAGGCAGCAGTGGTGTGTGCTCCCAGGGCAGAATGGAAAGGTGCTATCCCTGATCCTGCTGCCTGTTCTTCTCTCCGCAGATGATCCTGATGATCTGATCGTGCTCCGGAAGGGCCAGGCCCAGCTGGGTGGCTGGGCAGAGAACAAGTCCCTGCGCCTCCTCAACCTTGTCTATGATGTGACACCACCTGACCTGGTGGATCTGGTCATCACAGATTTGGGCATGATCCCCTGCACCTCAGTGCCTGTTGTCCTGCGGGTCAAGAACATCGATCAGTAGTAGAGGCAGCAGCATGGACACTAATAAAGCAGGCCCCACAATATACCTCGTTTGTTTTCTGTGGGGTGGCAGGAGCCCTGATGCCCAACATCACCACAGGCTCAGCTCCACCTGGTCCTTGGGGATGCTGGCACTTCTGCCCAGCTCTGCCCGACCCCATTCCTGTCACTCCAGGCTGTTGCAGCAAAGGATATTCCCTGCCCTGGGACCCGTCCTCTGGGACATGGGAGGCACAGTGCCATGGTGATGGTCTGTAGCTCACACCTCTCGCTGTCGTTCTGGCATCCACAAAAGGTGGGCTTATACAGGAGAGCCCAGAGCTGGGCACATTTGACCTTGCAACCCGCTGAGGGGGTCAGAGCTGTTCCTAGTGCAGGATCCCGCGGGAGCAGAAGCTGGGGGTTCTGGCACAGGGAGGAGGATCCCCTGCCTTGTCCCATCCATTTCTGGTACGGTAAAGTTGGTGCTCATCCCAGCTGCTGGCCGGGATGGCGGTGGGCTCTCTGTGCTTGTCCTTACTGCTGTCAGCGCATGTTTCTAGCCCTGTTGGGGTGCTTGTCACTCTGCCCTGTGCAGAAGAGATGACTTACCCTGTGGTGTCACCTGTCTTTGCTGCCAAGTGCTGTGGCCCGCGGGAACCGAGGCCGGGCAGAGACAGCGGAGGCCGGAGGGCAACGCTGAGGGCGCCGGTTGAGGGGAGGGGGAACGGGATGGGAACGGGGAACGGGATGGGAACGGAGCCGCGGGGTGGGGCCCGGGTTGGGGGCGTGTCCATGCAAACGAGATCCGCGAGGCATCACGGGACACCCGCCACACAAAATCACCCCCGTGGGCTCGGGCTCACGCGGGCGCTGTGCAGAATCACAGCAGAGAATGAAGGGGGAGTATGGAACGCGATGCGCGGCTATGGTCCGTGCGGTGTCCGTGAGGTGTGTGTGTGCCTTGCGGCGTGTGCAGGCGGTGCGGGGAAGCGGAAGTCATACTTACCTGGCAGGGGAGACACCATGATCAGGCAGGTGGTTTTCCCAGGGCGAGGCTCATCCCTTGCACTCCGGGTGTGCTGACCCCTGCGATTTCCCCAAATGCGGGAAACTCGACTGCATAATTTGTGGTAGTGGGGGACTGCGTTCGCGCTCTCCCCTGATCTCTGTGGTCCGAAGGAAAGAGTCAATGTCCATGTGCAGACGCAGCTTCGCTCATCCGCGGTTGTTGCCCGCTGCTGCGGTGCCCACCCTCGGCCCCGTCCCGCCGGTCCGTTGGTGCCGGAAGCGCGGTTGTCCCCAGCCCGGCCCTGGCGGGACCTGAGCGCACTGTGCGGTATACGAGGAGCAGCCCGAGCCGTTCGCTGCCCACTGCATGGGAACGTCCCCACAGCTGAGCTGCGAGGGCCTACAGGCAGATCCGCTTCTCTTACCTCTCCTTCCGAGCTCTTGCGCACAGTGGAGATCAGCCCCGGCTGTCCTGAGGAAAAGCGTCTCCAGCTCTGCCGTGGTGAACACGAAGTCTGGATGGATGTGCAGTGGTGCGTACAGACCCGGCAAATGGAGAGGAGACAATGGAAACGCTGTTGAAAGCAGCTGATGACGTCTCAAGTTCCTCCCTTGGGGGATGTGGTGGCCAATTCCAGTGGGGAGTCCAGATGAAACCTTCTGGGCATCACAGAGTCATTGAATCAGTGAATGGATTTTGGTGGAGGGGCCTTAGAGCTCATCCAGTTCCAACCCCTGCCACGGGCAGGGACACCTTCCACTTGCCCAGGTTGCCCCAAAGCCCCGTCCAACCTGGCCTTTAACACTGCCAGGGATGGGGCAGCCACAGCTTCTCTGGGCAACCTGTGCCAGGGCCTCAATCAACAGGGAAGCATTTTTTATGGAGATCTCATCAAAATCTCCCTTCTGTCAGGTTAAAGCCATTTCCCCTTGTTCTGTCCCTCCAGGCCCTTGTCCAAAGTCCCTCTCCAGGTTTCTTGTAGCCCCTTTAGGCACTGGAGCTGCTCTAAGGTCTCCCCTTAAGGAGCCTTCTCTTCTCCAGCTCTCTGTTGCTGGGCTCATTCTCTCAGTCTCCATAGCAGTACTCCAACCCTCAGAGCATCCTGTGATCTCCGGCTTGCTCCGACAGGCGCATGTCCTTCTCTTGGCACAGGGGACACACAAGGTGACTGAAGCTCTGCCAGCTGCTCCTGTCCCATCTGGCTGCTCTCAGCCTTGGCCAGTGCCTCCTCAGTCATGCTTTGACACAGATCCTGCAGCACCACCACCCATGTGGCCATTGTCCCATTGAGGCCCCATGAACCAGGGAGGATCCTGCTACCCTTGGGGCTGTCTCACGTCAGGGGGGACTGTTCCCTTCAGAAAGGAGCTCACACAGTGCTCAGCCCATCAACTCCCACCTCCCCTGCGATCTGGCACTGAACCCAGCCTGGTTCTGCTCACACAGAAGGGCTTTGCTCAAAGCGCCCTGAAGCACGGAAATCCTGCTGGGCCTGGGAGGATGCAGGACCACAGGGGCCTGGGTGGGAACAGAGCGGTATGGGACAAAGGTAGGAACCACCCGCAGGGAACAGCCTCTCCCGTTCCTCGTGTGGCGGATCCGGAGGTCTGTGGAGCCATCCCATACCCAATCCCCCCTGGGCAGAAATGCAAGTCAGGACTCAGGACAATTTCAACCCATGAAGCGTTGCAGCAAACATGGCTGTGAATATAGAATCATAAGTTTGGGTTGGAAAGGGCCTTGGGATCGTTTAGTTCCAACTTCCCTGACACGGGTGAGCAGGGACATCTCACACATCCACCATGTTGCACAAGGCTCTGTCCAACCTGGCCTTAAACTACTGCCAAGGGATGGAGCATTCACCACCTCTGAGCAATCTGTGCCAGTGCCTCACCACCCCCACAGTGAAGAACTTCTTCCTTACACCTATCCCATTACCCTTTGTACTATCACTACAGTCCCTGATGAAGAGACCCTCCCTGGTATACTTGTAGGCCCCCTTCAGATACAGGAAGGCTGCTATGAGGTCTCCATTCTGCCTTCTCTTCTCCAGGCTGAACAGCCCCAACTTTCTCATTCTGTCTTCACACGGGAGGTGCTTCAGTCCCCTGATCATCCTTGTGCCCTCCTCTGCACTTGTTCCAAGAGTTCCATGTCCTTATCTTGAGGACACCAGAACTGCACACAATACTCCAAGTGAGGTCTCACAAGAGCAGAGCAGAGGGGCAGGATCACCTCCCTCATTCTGCTGGTCACACTCCTTTTGATGCAGCCCAGGATACGGTTGGCTTTCTGGGCTGCAAGCACACACTGAAGCCGGCTCATGTTCATTTTCCCATTGACCAACACCCCCAAGTCCTTCTCAGTGCTGCTCTGAATCTCTTCTCTGCCCAACTGGAGCTGTGCCTGGGATTGTTCCGACCCAGGTGTAGGACCTTGCACTTGGGTTGGTTGAACATCACAAGGTTGGCACTGGCACACCTCTCACGTGTGTCAAGGTCCTCTGATGACATTCCTTCCCCCTAGCGCATCAACCAAACCATGTAACCTGGTGTCATCTGCAAACTTGCTGAGGGCGCACCCAAACCCATTGTCCATCTCACTGATAAAGACTGAAGAGGAATCAGTCCCCACCTCGACCCTTAAGGACACCTCTGGTCACTGGTCTCCATTTGGACAGTGAGCCTCTGACCTCACCTCTGACTGTAACCACCCAGACAGCCCTGCATCCACCGGGTGGTCCACCAACCACATTTATACCTACCCAAGTTAAAGAGATGTCGTGTGGGGAAATACAACCCCCTGAGCACACGTACACCCCCACAGCTCTGCCTGTGCCTCGGTTACACCAGGGGAGAGCGCGAACGCAGTCCCCCACTACCACAAATTATGCAGTCGAGTTTCCCGCATTTGGGGAAATCGCAGGGGTCAGCACACCCGGAGTGCAAGGGATGAGCCTCGCCCTGGGAAAACCACCTGCCTGATCATGGTGTCTCCCCTGCCAGGTAAGTATGAGTTTCCCATCGGGAAGCTCGGGCTGCCCGGTCCCGTCTCGCAGTGTCCGGTCAGCACCGCTCAAGCCCTGTTTCCTCTGCCGTCCTGGCTCCTTGCCGGGTGCTGCCACTGGGACCATGGGACGGGGTCATTCGTCCCTGGCCGTGCACGACCCCGCCATCCCCGGTAGTGGGTCGTCAGACGTCCGTCTGTCCCCGTTCTCACAGTGGGGAGCCGCCCTCCCGCGGGGCTTCTAGTTCGGCTTCCCCGCCGGGGTCGGGACAGGCGCACGGCCCCACTCACCGGCCCGGCTGCGCCCTTCGCAGTGCCCGACCTTTCCCGGGTCCTCCAGCCCGTTCCACCGGACTCTGTGCGCCGTGGCCTGGGCAGGCGACCCCCGAGCCCCATCACGGCAGCCCCCAACGCAGCGGGCGCGCGGTGCCCCGAGGGCCGCCGGGGCTGAGCCCCGCCACTCCGCTAGGCGGCGCTGCGGTCAGTCCGGGCCGTGCCGGTGGCTGAGCCTCTACGCGAGTTCCGGGTATCTCGTGGGTGGGGCGTGTCCATGCAAATGAGCACCGCGAGGCATCACGGGACACTCGCGGAACAAACTCATCCGCGTGGGCTCGGGCGTAGGAGGGCTCCGAACAGAAGCGCGGTGGCAGTCAGAGGAGGGGGGGTGCGGAGCGCGATGCGCGGCTATGGTCCGTGCGGTGTCCGTGAGGTGTGTGTGTGCCCTGCGGCGTGTGCAGGCGGTGCGGGGAGGCGGAGCTCATACTTACCTGGCAGGGGAGACACCATGATCAGGCAGGTGGTTTTCCCAGGGCGAGGCTCATCCCTTGCACTCCGGGTGTGCTGACCCCTGCGATTTCCCCAAATGCGGGAAACTCGACTGCATAATTTGTGGTAGTGGGGGACTGCGTTCGCGCTCTCCCCTGATCTCTGTGTGTACAATAACAGAAAGGTTGTACTTCCAGTAGTCGGGTGTTGGCACTGCAGTACACCCTCCACGACCGGAGGTGTGCCATAGCCCGGGCTGTACCGCAGCAGTGCCCGCAGGAGCGGGGCTGTGTTCCCCACTGCCTCGACGGCGGTAACAGACCCCAATCCCGGCCTTGCGCGGTCAGGCACTGCCCGGTTCCCTCCTCCCCCGATCCCTTCCCGCGGTGCCCCATTCAGGCAGAACAAAGGGTTTACCACACAACTTTATTTTAAATAAAACTTAACACAGATGCAGGCTTTTGCAACCGGAATGATGGACCAGACAAGCGATGCAATGGGGAGACGGCGACGGCCGGGGCAGGCGCTGCTGCCGCTCTCTGACCTGGGGAGGTCTTAGGGAGTGAGGGGACCCCCATGCCACAGAGGGAACGGGCGCCCACTCGTGACCCCCTGTCCTGGCTGTGAGGGCCAGGATCCCCCCGTCACTGCCCCAGCAGGCAGGTGGCCATGGCGGGGGTTTCTTTTCCTGAAGCAACACTTCTCTCCTCCACTCTGCATCACACCCACCCCGTCCCATGGTCCCAGGGGCGCTGTCTCTGACCCCATCATCCCCAGGCTGGCAGGGTGCAGGCAGCGCAGGCAGCACATGCTCCTCTCCGGGGAGAAAACGCCCCGAGGACTCACTCCTTCCTTCTGGCTTCACGCAGGGGGCAGGCAGGGACAATGGGGCGGCTGCGGCACCCACACAGGAGGAGACAACGGAAATAAATACGGGGCAAAGGATGGCGAGGGTCAGCCAGAGCCTGTCCCCACCCCAGCCCCCGGTGTAGGTACAGCCGTGCTCCGCGCTGGGTGGACATCTATTTATTATGGAGACAGTGGCTTCCCACCGGAGCTGCTGGATGCCGAGGCCGCAAACTCGGCTGCCGGAGACCGTGATGGTGGCGTGTGACAGTGCAGGGCGCAGGCTCAGACCTCAAACGTCTATGGTGGGGGAACGGCGCGGGGCAGCGCGGGAGCGTGCCGGGGTTAGTACTCGTCCTGCTCCTCTGGCTGCTGCTCCTCCAGCTCATCGTCCTCTGGTGGGGCAAAGCCCTCCTGGTGGGACACAGGTGACCATCAGCGTGGGGATGACTTTGGCAAAGCCCAACCTCCCCTAAAACCCCAGAGACTGAACAAGGGGAGAGGCTGAGAGCACTACAAAGAAGATGGTGTGATCCTGGGGAAGCCCAGAGGGCAGGGTGAGGGGCAGGGGGGTCCTGGCCCTCACCTCTGTGGCGTAGAGGACACTGATGATGCCGGTGATGATGGGGCTGTTCTCATTCTCATGTTCCTGGCAGATTAACTCAATGTCCCGCAGTTTGCTGAAGTAGAAATCCCGCTCCTTCTCCAGCCCATCCACTGTCAGCTTCAGGTCCATCAGCTGTGGAGGGGGAGAGAGCGACAGAACCTTCAGTGCTCAGCACCGTTTCTTCTCTCCCCCACTGTGATGCCCCTTTGCACAGGCAGGGGTGCAGGCTGGGACCCTGCCTACCTGCTGGTTGAGCTCCAGTATCTGCGCATCGGCTTCGCTGCCCCCATTGCGCGCTGCAGGGGAGTTTTTCCGGAGGATGTTGCTGGGGACGTTGCTGAGGCGGGCTGGGTTCGGGGAGTTCTTGGGACCGGTGGGAGAGGTCCTCTGGGGGACTTGATAGGACACAGGGACCCACAGGTTAGTGCCAGCCCGAGGGGGCTGCCAGTGGGGTGGCTGGGGGCCAGGAGGCAGCAGCAGGCAGTAAGAGCAGGCAGAGTGCTTGGGGCTGTGCTGCAACTCCAGGCTGTCCTGTGTTCAGCCTCCCCGCTGCCTCAGTTTCCCCTGGTAGATCTCACCCCATTGGGGTGCTTGAGGCCTGGTTGGGGTTTGCCATGGGATGGATGGGGGACCCAACCCTTGAGATGCTCCTGTGGGGCTGGCACAGGAAGCCCATGGCACCCATGGTGCACAGTGGCACTTGGGCACCATAGCATAGGGGACATAAAGCACCCCCAGGCCCAGGATGAGTGGGAAGATGGAGGCAGCGGACCCCTGCCCAGGTCCCTCCACAGGGTGCACCATGGGGCATGCCATCCCCTCTGCCCCAGCTGTCTCTGCAGACCCGCTGCACCCTCCCCGGTTGCAGGCAGGCAGGCAGGCAGCAGAGCAGGACACAGGCAGGGGCTGAAGGGCACAGAGGGGGGAACATCCAGCCGTGGCTGGAGCGACGTGAGGTGCAGGAGGCTGGGCGGGAGGGCGGGGGGCAGTGCTCACCGGGGGGACCCAGACATTACCTGCAGTGCCAATGGGTTTCTTGGGTTTGTTGAAGATGTGATCACCTGGGTTTGGGGGGGGCGCGACGTCCTGGCCCTGCCGCGCCAGCAGCGGGTTGTACTCCTTCCCGTCATAGTTGGCGTCAAAGAACTTCTTGAACCACTGGATGAACTCGAAGTTGTCCTGGAACTTGCCCTTCACCAGCCTCTCCACAGCGATGATCTGGGGACACACACACAGAGGGGCTGGTGGGGCTGCCCTCCGGCACGGCCACCGCGGCCTCCATCAGCCCCCAGGGCCATACCTTGTCCACTCCCATCTTCTTGAAGGCGGCTTGCAGCACCTTGAAGTTGTGAATGTACTCGTGCTCCAGCTTGGCTTGGAACTTCACCTTCCGCAGGTGGACACAGCCGGGGAACAGCATGTCCATGAACTGGCAGTACGCAGCCCCTGTGCCCGGTCCACACCGCAACGTCAGTGTGGGCTGATGGCACCACACCACCATACACCCCATGCCTGTCCCCATCCCTCCTGCACGGGACCCACACCTCACCTGAGCAGAGCTGCTCGATCTTGGTGTAGTTGAGCTGAAGGGAGTCGTTGACCCAGGCGAGCATGTCATGGCGGCTCAGGTTCTCACTGGTCACCGATGTTGAGTACACATTGACGGCCATGCCCCAGCTGCAGAGGGGCAGATGTCAGACCAGTGCCAGCACCCTGGTGCACCACCAGCCCAGCCCTCCTCCATGCTAGGGTCCCAGGGCTCCGGCACTGGTGGACAAAGGGGCCTGGCTGCCATGATGCCACCCATGGGACCCCCCCCCACCTGCAGCAGGGGAGCTGGATCACCCAGCAGCACTCACCACAGGACATGGATGTGGTGCACATGATGGGCAAGGTGTTCCAGGGGGATGGAGGCACTGCAGAAGCCATTGCCCCTGTGCTGGAGCACAGCTCTGTCCCTGTGCATGCCCATGGGGCTCCTGGGGGCTGGTGCTGGCCCATAAGCAGCTTAGACCCCCATTGTCCCCCTCCAGCTCCTGATGGCTGCCTAATCTGCTGGGGCTGGGATTGGGGTCCATCACTGCTGGGCTTAGAGGAGCAACATCTGCCGGCAAACCCGCACCCAGATGGCTCTGCCCAGCCACCACAGGAGCACAGACCCCATGTCCACAGCCCCACCATGACAGAGTGCCGGGGAGCCATGCTGCACAGCTGGGGCACACACGCAAGCCAAGACACTGTCCTGCGGGCTCCTACCAAATGTTTTAGTGTGGGGACTGTCCCCCCCACCCCACTGCCCCCTCCCCAATAGTGGGGTCCCCACCGCTGCAGATGCAGTGCCTCCTCCTCCCTGCCCCCCCCCCCCCCCC
>JASSUY010037173.1:4895-27904 GCA_032466535.1 Forpus xanthops
CAAGCCACAACTATCAACCCTGGTGTTATCACCACGGTTCCCACGCCGAAAAGCCAAAACACCGTGCTGCACCAGCTACTACTTAAAGGAGAAAAACGACTGCTGCTGCTGAACCCATGACAGATATGAAACACTCACTTTCAACTCTGGCTCAAGAAGATGAGCAAGGACAGGGACATTATACAAGAACTGTCCCTTTTGATTATGTCTTCCTGTATCCACTCAGCTTTCCTGTGTCTTTCTGTTTTTCACCCAAAACAAAGTGAGATGAAGGTAACTCCACAGGACAATAACTCTGTTCTGGACCACTCAAAGGCTACTATATTTCAGAAACGCATTTTAAAACCAGTTTTGTGAGTTAACGTGGCTGCTCTTCAGACCTGACTTCATACTGGCCACTATGCTAGAGTGACTGCTGTCAGTGCAGAGAGACAAGTGTGCAGACACTCCTCATCACTGTTCAGTCTCTGGATACCACTTCTGACTGACCAAGAATCTAAATCTAACACCACCTCTTCCCAGGACAGGACATGTTCTACTTTGCCCTGCACAGTTCAACCCTGTAGAAGCTTTGGCCCTTAGTTTCTTTCACAGCTATACATCAAATAGAGCTATACTTCTGCTCCCCAGGGGCCAAAAGGGACACTGTGGTTTCTAGTCTGAGTAATGGGCCACCAACCTGATCTGAAGAGTTTAGATAACTTCAGCAACCAACAGATATCCTGCTTCTCAGTATCTGTGATTTTATCAAGCACTTTTCCAATCTCTCCCTTACATCAGCCTTGTGGCCACTGGAATTAGAAATGGTAATGAGGTTTCTGTAACGCTGTGATAGACTAAAATAGTCTAGTGAAATAAGTGGGAACCAAGATTTTTCCCTCCAGCAAAGAATGAAAGCTCCATTTAGAAACCAAGCTGCCCACTGGCTTTGCAGCTTTTATTGCAGGGTTATTCCAGAGGCAGAGTGGCTACATCCCTAAATGAAGGAAGTATGCCCTGCCAGTGCATGGGTAACTCTGATAGACACAAGGGTTAAGATTTGTTAGTTCCCCACCCTAAAAAAGGCACATTTTTACTCTGAGCGCAGTGAAGATATGAAAAAGTATTTATCTATTATTCTCAGCTTCATCATTCAGAATAGTCAAGCTGATCAAATAAACTAAGTTCAGTGACATTAACATTAGAGGGGATGGAAAAGGAAACCCTAGCTTTGCACATTGTTCCACATTTCACTGGGAGCTCCTTTTTTTTTTGCCTCTAACTAGTATGCTTGGTGATAATGTGGCAAAAAGGAAAACTCTCACAAAAAAATACCTGGTCTATGCCTCTTAGGAAGGTAGCCTCTCTTTAGCTGAATGAATGATAACAACAAATCAACAGATAAAAACACATTTTTCATTCTAGAATTTCAAAGAAACAAGTATGCAGTGTCTGATGTTTGCATAGATGTTAAGGGCAGATGTAGAGCTTAGGACATCCAGTTCGGGTTGTATATCAGACATCCTATAACTGCATTGAACTTTGTCTTTCACTGAGCCTAGGAGTTTGCATCCAACTGCAGCATACCTTTCAGATAGCATTCAGTGTTAGTACAGAAACATCAAAAGAGGGAGAAAGCAACCTGTCCCTTCTGTTTTGATCTATTGCTTAGTCAGCTTTGCTATTAAAAAAAGTGTATCTAGTTTCTAATTTGAGTTTGTCTAGCTTTAAACAAAGGTTCTTGTTAAACCTTCCTGTACTAGAATAACAGCTCTTTTAATGCCTTCTTCCCCCTCTCCTCTCTCTCTGAGAGTACTTACATGCTGTAATCAAATAATTTCTCACTAGTAGGCAAAATGCGTATTTATTTTTTAAGCAAAAGCATATTTCTGTGGCTCTTTTTGCCACCAAATTTGATCCTGTTGCATGTAAAAGGATTTTAATATTCTCTCCACTAAAGCATCCAGTTGCTAAAATATGCTCAGCTACAAGCCATCAAAGAACTGTCTAATTAAAGAATGTGAATTACATACCAGTTACAATATGCTCAGAATAAATCTTCAGGGGGATCTGAAACTCCATCTTTGGGTTTCTGAAGGCAATTGCTCTGCTATTTGAGCTAATGGAATATTTTGCTGGGTCAGCCCAGAAAAGGGGTTTTATATCTTTGCTTCCATCTCCTTAAACAGTGTTGACTTTCACTCCAGTAAAAGAGGAATTCTCAGTGGGACCTTCCTGAAACACTAACATTCTCAAAGACCTTCTTGGCAACATGATACGACCTTAACTTGACACCAAGCTAGAAGTTGCCCAATAAATGTTTGCAAGTCTGCAATTAACTCTGTTTCTAATAGTGCGCTTCACGCTGTGCTAGTAGAGTGCAGAGGAAATGGCAGAGGACAAAGGTGTATGAAGGACCCCAGCTGCACCTCCTGTACCTGCAGCACCTCTGCCCAGATGCAGGATGCTCTCATTTGGCTTTGCTCTGCTTGCCCAGCATTGAAGTAGAGCAGAGGTGAAAGGAATGCCAAAACACTCTTCGCATGAAATGGGGAGGTGCTGTGGGTTCCTTTTCACCTTATTCATGATGAACTTAAAGGGAATAGAACTTGTTTCAAAGGTAAGAGTAAGTGTTAAAGATCCTAAGAGCTCATAGGAATCCTTCCAGGCTGCTTCCAAGGGCCTTTTGGGGAATACAGTATGCCTGTAATGAAATCACCCTAAGCACTACTGAGCTGTGTGGTTTCCCCTTCTACCTGTGTGCTACTGCTGCCCAAACTCAGCTGATGTCAGCAGCTCAGTATAGGGGGCTTTTCTCCAAACAAGACCCTTTGACCCTGGTAAGGTTCTTCATGGCTTTAGGATTTAGCTACATGTTTGTCTATGCAGCATCAGCCTTTCTGTGATAACTAAGGCTCTTGTAACCATGAGTCAAAATTTATTATTTACCTATCGGTGATATACTAGTTCCAGGGGAAAAAAAAAATGAAACCTCAAAAAAACCCAAACCTAAAATCGATATTAAAGTTGAAGCCCAGATTCCTCTCATCCTTGCTTTCTTACTAGACCTTTGTGGCCACCACAGCTTAACTTCTTTTCCATACAGAAATCCCATCCTCAGCTGACTTGGCTGAACTCTGGCTTCTTCTCATACAGTGATATATAAAGTAACTTTATAACACAGCTATAAATAAGGCTGATTCATTTACAGTACTTAAAATGTTGAGCATTTCGAAGAAGCCATTTAGAGAATCCTCTTGGGGTCCATTAAAGTATGGAAATATTATAACTATTTGGTAAGTGGGGAACTGAAGAACTATGAGGTTAAATGCTGACATGAGATGTTCATAGAGAAGTGAATTATTTAGTGTAGATTTCGTTAATCATAGTCTAGCACCCTAAGCAAGAGAGCATCACTCTTGTCTTGCTGCCTGGTGCTGGAGTCCAAGTTATTCTATTTCATAAACATGTCTACATCCTTAAAAAGAGGTAGCAATGAAAAATAGTTAGATAATATGTATTCCTTATGCTGAGGCCAGTACATTTCAACTGACTTTAATTTGTAAAAAGATTAAAACTACAGTCTACCTCCTATTCAGTAAAACGAAGCTTTGAAACTGAGACAGAAATTTGATCTTTTCAGCATGGCTATAATGCTTAGAAAAACATACCATACATGACTCAGTACAGTTTATCTCTGTATTCAAAGGTATGCACCAAAGTCAGTGACTCTACTTCACATTTATACATAAGTTTCTGCTTCATTAACTATGTTAAATAAGTTTAAGAAATGAGACTGCTGAGCCTGTTTCCTAGTTTGCAAATATACCTCAGAAGTCAGTGTGCTTTTATAAAAAATTGTAAACTGCTTAAAAAGAGTTCCCCCAGAAATGTCACTAACATTTATCACATGGAATTGCTAGAAAAGAATTTCTCTTAAAATCTAATTATCTTACTTAAGTCAATTGAATTCAATCATTAGAATGATCGCAACTGTTCATCTAAGTAGAATTATGTCTCTTCTTAACTCTAAAAAGAATGAAAAACAAGGACTACTATTTTGTAAAGTTCTGCTAGGCACCTGGTCAGACCTTTAGCTACCTGCACCTCACTAATTTATAACAGAAAAGATCTCCAGAATACTGAAGACCAAAGATCAATACATATTCTCTTTAGAACCAGTAAAATTCATGGAAAGGTGTTTTCCAAGCAAACACATTTTCTTCTGAGTCTTTGGCAAATTCCTTTTTCCAACCATGATCATGCATACTAATGGCTGTAATCCATAGCTTTTACATGTATCCTGAGAACTAAACTCACAAAGTGGATTTAGGCACTTAAAGTTCTGGCTCATCTTCCAAAAATTTAGACTGCCAATTTCAATTGAGGTATTTTTTCTCAGTAAATCTCCCAAATGTCTCATATGCTCCAAGTACATATAGTTTCCTGTAAACCACCAACAGAAGGAGAAGGAGGCAGCCACAATGGTTTTCTGCCTCTTTCTAGTGGCTTGCTCATTTTGTCTAGTCTCATTTCTAGATTAGGCAAAGGATGAATCTGATAACCGATCCCAGATAGGAACATAGTACACAGGGCCATTTGGGAAGCAGAAGACAATCACAACCACTGTCACTTTCCATTGTCCAGCAGCCATGTGCAGTGACAGTCTGATACGCCCAGCTTTCAGCTTTAGACTTCCTGGTTTTAAATCCTTAGAGATGAGAGGCAGCAAAATACCCTTTAAAAAGGCAATAAAATACCTTTTAAAACCAGAGTTTTATGCTATAATCTCAGGAATATTTACACACTGCTAAAAAGCAAGTTTGTCTCTTCCACCCTCCTTGTTACTGCAGATGCTCCTTCTACCATGCAACTTTTTCCATCATGCCACTGCAAGAACTGGCATTAGTGCAACAGCTAACCGCGCAGCCTCCTTGGGAAAATGATCTATATTAACATTAACCCAGCAAGAACAGGTAAATTTTCAGCTGGAAAAACTCTTTAAAGCTGTCCATTAAGGAGTATTTCAATAGTTTTGTCAAAAGAGGGGAGGTGGTGAGGGAGAGGAGGTAAGTGGTGTAGGGGACTTCAGGGATCTGACTGTGTAATTAGCAGTAAAGTTAACTTCAGGTGCTCTGAGGAAAGGTGGCATCAGTGACACTTCATAGTATTTGCCATTAGATCATGCAGAGGTTTCCTGGCTTTGTACACTGGCTTTTGCAAAGCTTGTGCTTAGCTATCTTAAGGTATATCTGCATAAGTGATTATAGACCATATGCTTCCCCTGCCTAAGCTCCACACAAAGTAGTGACTGACCTTGCATCTCAAAAGTCTGGTTTTCATGGGCGACAGCGTCTGTTTTCATTTCAGAGTAGGGGATGGAGTGCTTGGAGAATGCAGTACGTGGTATAAAATACACTGGTGTCACAAAAACTTTCTTGCTCTCAGAAAAAATCTACCTCTCATTTATCATGACTGCATAGCTAACACACAGGGGGCTTGCACCCTCATTTACCTTCTTGTAGGTTTAGTGTGCATTCATATCCTGAGCCTTAGGGATGGAAATGTATCTAGAATTCTTGTAATCCCTTCCCATCTTCCTCATAATGTCTTTGCTTGAAAGTCTCTTCTGTGCAGGAAGCCAGCAGGAGTCTACTCACAGCTTAAATCCCACTTAAATTGCTATGGCTTAAAGTCCCTCTAAAATAGCTCCTGGGCCTCCTTACTCTATATGGGGATGAATTCCATGCTTATGGAATTCCTCAGCATTTCCTCCTTTTAATACTCTTCTTGTTGGCAGGGTAAATTAGCCTCTTTTGAGCACAGTACAACAATATTTAGCCAATGCTTGTACCCAAGCTTGTTTCATGCTTTATCACTAAACCTAATTGTTATTAAAAATTGGTATGACTGAATGCAAGAAAAAACAACCTTCCATGCTTTACGGAGGATGGATCCAAATGTCACTGTCAGCACTGTGATTTACTTCCCTTACTGTAAGATGAATCACACATGACTATAATTATGGGAGAAGAACTTACCAGAAATTAGAGTACTATCTATCACACTTCAGAAATAATTATTGCCAGAGATGATTTGAGCTTGGCTGGACTCATTGGAGAGGCTAACGCATGTTATTGTCAGAGTTCACAGTTTCAGTCTTGGCCCATTGCTACTCTTACACTGCATCATGTAACAGGAAAAATGTATAACAAAAGCTTGAACACACATGAATATTAGTGTGAATGAGGCAACTGAATGTCAGTCACTTACTCACTATTTCTATGATATCCAGATGGTGAACAGTCTTCTTCTGTTGTACTTTCCTTGTGAGATGATCTCTGCATTCAGTTGACACATCAAACTAAAAAGCAGTGATTTATTTTTTCATGGCTAAATGATCCAGTGCTACATTAGTTTAAGATTTGCCATTTCTTTAATATAATTTTTTTCCATTTGAATGGTAGTTCATGAAGGTAGTTGGGTTTTCTCATGCAGAAACCTTTTTCTTGGGTGACATGGTCTAGATTGAGGTGTTCCTGCAGCTGGGTTGGAACTAGATGATCTTCAGGTCCTTTCCAACCCTAACTATTCTATGTTTCTAATGATATTTTCATATACAATAGAATATTTGCATTAGAACAATCTTTAGAGAATCCTCTTATTTATAAAAGTAGCAGCAACTCAGTCACATATTGTTGCTATGTGATTCAGCTGCCCAGTCTCAAACTACAGTTAATAAAAGTGAAACTGTTGGACAGTCACATAAACAGGCTTCAAAGTGTCCGACAAAACTGTGGAGATGATGCTGGGGGCTTTATATGATATAGGAAACAAGGAAGGAAAAGAAATTTTGTCATGGAGAAGAATGCATGAAACCTAATCAGCTTTGCTATCTCGCAATGCATTCCATCACAGGGAGCAGCTGCAGTTCCCAAACATCGGTGAGCACAGCACAAATGGGGTAAAACAGCAGTCCCAATCCTGACCATGAAGCAACCACAGCACACTAGGCCTTTGATTCACTTGACCTTCCCCAGTGTTATTTTTAAAGTCTTTTCTATTTTTTTGGCCACTGAATATGTATTACCTGTTACACAATGCTTACCAAGTTTGTTATGTAAAATTCTAGAGAGAAAACCTCAATCCAGCCCCTTCCCCCCCAAAAAAAAAGAAAAAAAAAGAAAAAAAAAAGATTTTTGAACTTCCTGAGGGCTCTGGGAAAACATTCAAAGATTTTTATTGTTCCCAGAAGATACACAGAGATTATTTGTCATTTGGAGAATGTGTATGAGTGCATCGGAGGGGCGGTTGGGGTTCTGTGAGCACACCACTGTACTGCTTTCCTGGGGAGAAGGTGGGATTCAAGGGTGACCTAAAACAGATGTTGTAAATGGAGGGAAAGCACAAAAAAGAAAGAAAGGGAGAAAACCCCTGAGATCTCCTCAGGATTACTGACTGCATTATGTATTTTATGGTGGTGCCTTCAATATTACTCATCCACAATAAGCTCCAATAGACATTATAGGATTTTTATTTTCATGTATTAACAATACAGCAACTAGGAGCTGACACTTGTTTTCCATACCAAGCAAAGTTGTATAAGTCATTTTTTTCTGGCTATCACCTCAACTTACATTTTACACTGAACAGTAATTCCACTTTTATGGACACTGTCAGATACTTTATTTTTATAGAGTTCCTCTTTTAAAAAAGAAAAAAAGAAAAAGTAATTTTTAAGGGTCTCATAGTAACCAGTCTCATTTTGGATATTGAACCTATAGAGTCACAGGTGCAGATAACTGCTGGAGCAACACATAGCCCTGAAGAGTGAAATCCTGGCCACACTGATATCATTGGAGACTTTGTTAGTGTGATCAGCATTTCACCCTGTGCATTTAACATGACCTAATCCTCAGGTTGTCTGTTTTGACCCAAAAAAGTCCATTGGTTTTTGTTATCCCCACAGTTTGACATGTCCAGAAGAGCTAAATAATGTTTTCCTCTCTGGTGATTCTGCCCTTTTTCACCTGGCAAACACTAATTTTTATCTCATTGGTTGGCCTGAACTGTGAGCCACTGATCTGGATCCAAGTGGTATAATTCTGAAATATCAGCATATTATCACAGCATCCCAGAGAAGTCAGGCTTGATAATGACCTCTTAGGGTAACAGAATGACTATTCTGGGCACAGCAGGCTGGAGTCAGGATAATAAAAGATATTCCAAGGCTTTAATAACCACACTGGTGGCACAGTGGTGATGTGTGCTTGCTGTGTTTAGAATCTGTGCTTAGAATCTGGAAAAGTATTATGAAAAATATTTCCGCTTCAAGACTTTTGGACAGGGCAGCCTGTTAACATCCATTTAAATCTTCAGTGTACAGTGCCACTGTTTCCTGAACGCACTGTGATTTGTTGCTGTATTTTTAAACATTTGTACTGAAAATAGGATCAGATCCTGGATGCTGGACTGAAATCAGCTGTCCCAGGGTGACTTCTGAGATGTTAGATAAGCAGCTCTTCAGAAGGCAAGAGGAAACAAAGAGAAAATATCAGTGGTCAGAAAGCTATCAATGTTTATATGAGAATATTTACATTAGCAGCGCTCCCTTTGTGTATCTGCAGGAGGTGTCACATCAGGGCAAACATGACAAACCATCTATCATTTCAGGTCATAGCAGCATTTTGGGAGTTTGAAGGGATCTGTTTGAGCTGAGGAATTGTCTGAACTCGTGACAATGGGGCATGTATGAGGTGATGCAGTGTCCAAGGCCAGGTTGGACAGAGGCTTGGGTGACATGGTTTAGTGTGAGGTGTCCCTGCCCATGGCAGGGGGGTTGGAAATGGATGATCTTAACGTCCTTTCCAAACCAAACTATTCTATAATTCTGTGATTCTATAATACCACTCTTAGGACATGACCACATGTGTAATTTCTGGTTCAGATTGCACGTGGCCATATTATCAAATGTAACGTAGGGATGCAGTGAGGCTCACTGCGGCAGCTTTCTCTTAAAATGTTAAGTAAAGGAGATGGTTTATATAAAATTTATCATGGGAAATTCTTGTTCCAGAGAGAGCATTTCAAGTTTCCCTTTGACTTCTCAAAGGAGTAATACTGTAACTTCACCTTTAAAGCAGCAAAAGGCAATCATACCAGTTTAAAGTTTCACCTTTATCTCCGACCAATTTCTGATACAGAAAACAAGAACTTTTTGCTTTTTACCAGAAAGTTGCTGGTTTAGTTCACTGACACACAGTAATGTGCCTTGGGTTTTGTACTGGAGGAGCATTTCCCCAGTGGGAACCAGGAGCTCCTGTTGTAAATGCTATCAAATCAAGATGATGTCTCCTGCTGTGAATATTCTGCAGTATATATACAAGACAAGATAGCCAATAATGAGTTTTGAAGGAGGAATATAAGGACGTTTGGGGAGCTTTCTCTAAAAAATAACTTTTGTGTTTGGAAAAATGGAAAAAAGATGAAAATGCTTGTGTTTAATTATCAACAATTATATAATAGTAGCACAGTGGCATGCCACAGGCATAATGTCTTTGGGAGTCTTCTTTATATAGCTCTCTATAGATTTTCTGTATTTCCAAAGAAAAACATTTGGGAAGAAAATCTGAATTTTACAACCTGTCCAAGAAATTCATCAAGACAATCCACAAAGTCATGAACACAATTTCTAATGATAGCTTGAAATAGTCAGGAGTATTATATTTAGTCTGATTTCCTGATACTGCATCGTAGACAAACGCCCCTGCACCGAGTCTGCTGTCCGTCATAGTAGGTAAAACTCTACAGATGAAATGAAACCAGTGCATATTAGAGAGAAAGAACAGGAGATATCAGAATTCCACTCACGCCCAGGATTGCTATAGCTGTGGATGATGTCAGTGACCACTGCACAAAAAGCAATCTGTGGTCCATGCAACAGTGGAAGGCAAATACCACCAAAGTCCTAGCTAATCTGAAGAAAAAGATCCAAATCTGGAAGTTTAATCCATTTACCTGTTCCTAATCCTCCCTTTTGTATTTCAAATACATGTGGCATTGTATGACGTATTTCAGAGACTCCAACTAGGCTATTCACTTTTCCTGTATTTAACATCACTTTCTCATCAAAGAACTGTATTTTCATTTTTTTTCACCTGCTTTTAATCCATTACCCACTCTTCTCATGTCTTTGATGCACAAATTTCTATTCTACATCCTTCAGATGAAGTTACACATGCTACAGTCCTATCACAAGGAAACTTTTTACGCTGGGGTAGTAAAACCACTCACTACTGGAGATGATGTTTCACATGCCAGTTCTTTCAGTGCTCAGAGGAGGAGATTAGTCATTTCTCCTGATCTGAAGGCATTAAGCTTTTTCAGTTGTTTTTCCTCTACCTCAGCATGATTCTCTTCTATACCTTTGTCTTTGTTAGCCATCTGGCAGTGCTCTGCCCCCACCTCCAGACCTCTTCTCTGCAAGTTCCCATTTCCTGAGGCTGCAAGCTTCAAAATGTTTTGAGTTCCAGTGTGCCGAGCCTCTGGGCTGATATTTGGGAATTCTGAAGTCCATTTCACTTCATGCTCTAGGTATACTGTGGCCCTGAAGTTTCTTTCTGAAATAAATCAATCTTGGTTATGAGTTGATTTGTTTCACTTTCTGTGTAATTTAAACTGACTCAACTTCTGATCAGTTTGATCCAGGGTTATTTTCTACGACCAGTACTTTCATAATATCATAACTGTTTGCAGAAGAAAAGTGTCTTTTGTGAATCTTACCTTTTGACTTATATTTCCATTAATGCCCTCGGATCAAGCGTTAGGGATGAAATCCATGAGTCCATCCTTTGCTGTGGTCCTTTGTAATCTGTAGCTTGGTTTCATGCAACTCATGCTGTCTCTAGAATACAGGAGGCTTTGCTAGCACAGCAGGCATCTGTCTGCTGCTTGGCAGGCACAGCTATAGGAAGAATACTACTTCAGTTCTTCTCTGAAAGAGATAGCTTTTAAGTGGTAGCTAGATGCTTGTCTTGGCTACCTGATATTTAGGCTTTTACCTAACAGCTGACTTCAGCTAGAGCGTGGAAACTGTAGATTCAAATAGCAATGTGTTCTTTCAAAAAGTTTCTTATATCTGTCACTCACTTTCTCTCACTGGCCTGATACAGCACATTTGTTGGCTCTGCAAGTCATAAAGAAAGGCCCACTTATTTTCTCAAGCCATTATACACTCAATGCTTAATGTCGTTCTGTCGTATTTGTGGAATTAAAAAAGAAATCACATTAGAGTGGTCCTTCATCGTGCCCAACAGAGCACATTATCACAGCAGGAGTCGCCAACCGGAACATAGAGAGCATAAATGTCTTGCAAGACATTTTTTGGTAAGTAGGATAGGTTTCCAATTATGAAGAGAATATACACATGGTCTTTTTATCCTCTGAACAAATAATCCGATGCAAAATTTGTGTTTTTCTATCATTTGGCAAATACTACGTTCCTATCTGATTTGACATTTGTAATTACATCTATTGCTAGCAATTTAAGCAACTTGGGGAAAGGTTTCTGGATGCTTAATTTAGTTAGATGAGTTTACAGTACTGTTGAGTTCTTAGGCTATTCCATAGCACAATAAAGTCATCCCTGACATGCTTTTGGCCAAAGTCAATGAGCCATCTCTCCAACTGAGATTCTCAGAGGGAGAATTTCCTCCCTTCTATTTGTCAATCTGCACTAAAATATATTTTGAAATTTGGAATACTCTGGCTTTGTCCAAGTTTAGTGGCCACTATTTCTTTCAGCAACCAACTGACAAGGATATACAGTTAGGATGCTGGGAGTAGTGCTAATATAGAAGCAGGAGTGCGATCCTAAAAGACAAGACATAGGCGTTCATTAAATCCTGCAAATATTATTGAAAATATGTAGTTTTTAATAATTAATGTGCTTAATATTATGCAGATGAGTAATACCAGAATCATTCATATTATGAATTTAAGGATGGACATGAAGAAAGGGTAGACCTAGACACATTTTGTATATAAACATATATGAGGGTTTAATGAGTTTTCAATAATAAGTGATGCATTTGATTTTCAGAGCATCATAAACTGATTTAGAATTTTTGGCTCTTATAAAATTATTTGTGACCACTGGGTAACAGTGGAAATTTCTGATTGGCTGTCAGTGATGTAATACATGTGTCAATATTTCTCATTAAAAGCCCAGGTATGACCTTTTTACCTTGGAGTTTCCATGCCATAATAGCTCTAAGGTACTCACAGTTAATAGATTTCTGAGGGATTATTGCACTCTTTGAGTGGCTGAAGTCACTTGGCTTTTGGCTGGTGCCTCGTACTGCACCTGAGGTGTGTGATAATCCCTCAGAAATGCACTGCTTGTTGAATCTCTTGGCTTAATTATAAACATTAACTGAAGTCAGCTACACATTAACTAGCTTGCCCAGATGTTTCTGTACCTGATGGATGGATGTGATGACTGATGAAAAGAAATCATGCAAAAAGGCCTGCTTCTGGTGAATTCATTTGCCATGGTAAGAGGAGAGCAGAGCAGTTGCACTGTCAACTAACAAGAGAATGAAAACCTCTTGACTGCAGGAGGATGCACAATAAATCCAGTTCTAATTGCTCCATCTAGGGGAGGATGCTCAGTTTAAAACCCTGAGGGTCACAACCACTCTCATCTTTAATCAGCCATAGCCATGTAGCTCCCTTCTGTGCAGTCTTAGACCTAGGATGCTTTGGGGGCAGCTCCATTTCCAGTGAATTTCTGTGATTCAGGAGACACAGCTTTTCCCCCCGTGGAGGAAAACACACCTTTTCTTTACAGAACTTAAAGCACTTTTTTTCTGTCTTTTTTTTTTTTCCCCTTAAAGTTGTCTTTTACCAACATTTTACTGCTTTAAGGTCTATGATATATTTTTGATATGCTGGCATTTGCTGACTCACATTTTTTTCATTGGTTTCTTTAATGCACACAGGAATGAGAAACAATCTGAAGAACCCTCCTTTTAGGTGGTTTTACAGTATTTTCCTTTACAATATTTACCTAGAATATAAAATTCTGGCTAATTTTAATTTATGTAGAAGACTGAACTCTCAGAAAAGCCACTTACAAGTGGGAATGTCTTGGACAGGGAAAATGCTTATAGCAGCCCTTCAGCGCCAGGACAAACACTCAGCTGAAATTATTTGTAAGCCCACTCTAAACCCCTCACAAACCAATTGATCACAGTCCTAACATAATGATACCCACAACAGTGTGATAAGATTCATGCCCACAAAGCACATGCAGGCATTAACCTAACATCTGTGTCTCTCACTAATAACTTGCAGAAATTAGGACCGAAGGTTGTGTGGATTGCCAGGGATCCCTTGACATTAAGGAAAGCCTCAATGGCCCTGCTAGGGCAGTTTTCCAGATGTTTTGCCTGGGAAGAACAATATAATCGTGAGAGGAACTGAAGTGTAGTAATTCGGTTCCAATCAGTATTTGTTTTCATGCCTAATTGAACACTGATTAGAAGAGTTGCTATCAGTACTTCCATAATATAAAGAAAGTCATGGTTAAATGGGCTGCATTTAAACATTTGTAAAGAGTAAGTCTTAGTGCTTCCAAGTGTAAGTCAGGGTTTTTTTTTCTGAAGTTGAAAGCAAACGCTGCCCTGCAGGCATTTCAGTGTATAATTGCCCATAGGAGTTCCAGAAACCTTCATAAAAGTTTTGGAAGAAGATTTTTAATTCAATGACCCATTAGTTGAATTTTCTTAGATTTTATTTCTGTGGGTAAACCTTAAATGTGACTGATAGGTGACCATATCAACGTGGCTTGCTATGTGTTCTGTCATTCCAGCAAAAGCAGCATGCAAGGACAATACAAAGCTGTGTGCTTTAGTGGAGGTGTCCTGCCGATACACTATGCTGTGAGAAAGGAGAAGTGTTGTGGGGTAAGAGATACTGTGTGATATTGAGATACCACAGCCTGTCCAGAGGAAGCTGCAGAGCTAGTTTCATTTCACATATGGACAAAGGACTGCATATAAAAATAGCAGTGCTATTTTCCTTTATCTTTGGCATTAGCTGCAGTGGAGGGAGTCAATGAACAATAATATTAAGAAATTGAAGAACAGGAATCCTCATGTTTCAGCCTCATTCTGCAATCAAACATTGGATTTCTAATATCAGCAAATGAAAAGACATTATGTGAATTGTGTCACTTCCATAACCACAAGACAGCGCTCTTTTATTGCACGTTCTTAGGTCCTTTTAGACTGTGGTTGGGTATTGACACCATGAGAATGCAAATGAGAGTCTACCGTTCTTGGTGCTTATCTTTGAACCTAAGCAATGACACACACTTGGAGAAATTGTTGTCAGCAAGTAGAGCTCCCTGAGACTGTTCATCCCCCATCAAAACATATTCAGTGGGATGAGTACAATTCCTTTTCTTCTCAACCTATAGTTCGTTTTTTTTTTTTCCTGTGGTCTTCCACGTTTGAAAAAAGAGGAACAATTAAAGGAAGACTCAGATCTGTGACTCAGAATGTCATTCTGATTACCACCTGTACAATTCCCAGGTAGGGCAAGAGATTAAATTCATTCCCAAGCATGAGCTGGGTCTCTGCTTTTTTTACTGAAGCCCTGGTTTTCCTTGATTTCAGCAGCACTGCCCAATTCAGACTGCATTAGCAAGCATCCTGCAATGTATCCTTTGAGCAGGAAATCCCACAGAACTACTCAAGTTCTTTGTAATTCACATGGAACATATTAGTCATAACTCTAAGGGAAAAGTTGCCCCATTTTTGTTGTCCACTCTGTCCGCTCTTTCCTCCTGCTCATGGAGTACACTGCCAACATTCTGTGCAGTCAGCAGAGTAAGAGATGCTTTAGTTATCTCAGGGTCTGGATGAAGAGTACTCAACTGTAGCTGAATATTCACAGGGCTTAAGTGCTGCTGATGACAAAAAAGATCCGCTTTAAGATGTTTCCTAAGTATCAGTTTAATCTTCCCTAGGAGCACTCAGCCTTCTGCAGGTTCTTCTAAATCTCTTGGCCTTCTGGAAAACCAAGATACCAACAGTAGTGAAAATACCTTCTCTCTCGTATGCAGCAGGACACCATCTCCCTTTTCACTCCCAGGCAAGCACACTCTCACTTCATTTTTGTTTTAAATCTGTCAAGAACATAAGCAATGATGTGCCAGGCCAGCCCACAGGTCCAGCCAGCTCACTGTGCTGTCTCCAAGACTGATGGAGAATGGGATGTACAAGAAAAAGTCAGAGAACGGGCAAGCATACCATCATTCATAGTGCTCAGGATACTCTCTCAGAAATTTGTGGCTCAGGGACTTCCTGAGCCTTTTCCAACTTTATTGCATCTTTTTCATGATGAGGAGACAAGAACCACCCATTGTATTTACAAGGCAAATGAAGCACAGATTCATACAGTGGCATAATGGTGACTAATATTTTCTATTTTTTTCTTTTCCTCATTATTTTTGGCCTTCTATTTGATTTTCATTCTGTTAACAACATACTTTGAGGTGAAATTTTGTAGAATTGTTTTATGGAATTATTTGTTCCAAGGATTATTTTCTATGTTCCTTGCTTTATATATCTCCAACCTAAATTTCATCTGCTGCTTTATCTGATGGTCCTTTTTCATAAAGCAGTTTTGAAAGTGTCTCTTCCATGCAATTTATAACACTATTGACTTCATCCTTGTAATGTTTATGTGAATTGAATGTATAACAATAAACATAGAACTAGACTCTGGCTTACCAAAATTCTCCTTCAAGCCATGTTTTACAAGGATAAGGTTGCAGAAAGACTTTCTGGCAGGCATCTTGTAGAGCAAGCTGGAAGATTTCTAGAATTTGGTTATCTTACCTTTATAATTGGGAATCAGAGACAGAGCACTGGGCAGAATTTAGGCAGTTGAATGTTATCCTGGGAATTCGTTCCATTACTTTGATGTTTGGAAAAGCTCTTTTATGAGCCCATTAGCAAAGTGTGATGTTCTTATAAGCAAAATGTAGAAGAAATTGCTATAAGGCTTTTCAACATTAGCAAACCCTTGAGCACACCATGTCTTTATAGTCGTCAGCACCTGCTCATTGTTTTGAAGGAACAAATAAATGAATAAGCAAACAAACAAACCAACCAACATATCCACACAATCCTAGCAATAGGATTTATTTGGATTATGTCCCCTGTTTTATAGCTCAGGTTTTGGCCTTCATTCATTTCCCAACCAGCTGCAACATTTCATCTTCTGAAGAGCAACACTGACATCTGAGAGCTGAGTGCCATTGTGCTAACGACTCCATAAACAACCCCACCAAATCCTGCATGATGAATTTCCTCCTGATTAGTTAAACAGATACTGTATCATGCCAGCAGAAGGAATTTTTGTTGACACAGCATCTCTGGATACAGTGGTATGTTTTCTTTTAGGATTTGAATGCTCAGCAACTGGAGTAGTGAGAATGACAGAAAATCAGTCAATATTACCCGGTCTTGATGATCCTACTTCATTTTTTAATTTCTCTCTTTCTTTTTAATTTTTTATCCTTAAAGACACCTTTCATTGCACTACCAAATTCTTGCAAAAATGAAATTGAGCCTTTGAAGGGCAGAATGTGAAAATACTGTTAACTTCAATCACAAAATGCTCTTTTTAGGTTACGAGTCATAAAGCTACTCCTGTGCTTCAAAAAGAAAAGGGGGGGAAAAAAGTACTCATTTTATGTTTTGAGGTTATTTTATTTTTAGTCCTTCGGTTTTACAGTAAATGCATCAGTGGGTCACTTTTGTGCATTATTTTTATATCTTTGTAGTGCTATTTCCATGAGCATGTTGGTTTTATAGTGGAGTTTCCACTTCAGGCTGTTAGTAAATCTTTCCACAGAAGCCAGGCCTTCATAAATGACTATTGTTAAAGAAATGTTACTGGCTATGATGGGTGTGACAATAAATGTAGGAAAGACCTGGCTTTTGGTTATTACTCTTGTATCAGCTTTCCCGTCCTGACTGGAGGGAAGGGGTAATTGTGTCCTCTATGCTTTCATTTGGGCAGCGGTTACACGCACACTTTTCAGAGGAGAAACAAATGACGCACAGAGGAGTGTAATCACCATGGCCTGCTCAGGCATAAAATATGGACCCCTGGATAGGCTTCCAAAATAATATGGTGTGTTCCACATAAACAGCAATTTACTGTAGCGGGAATGCGAATTCAGTATGCGATGTCTTGGGTTCCTAAATAGTAATGCTTTTTCCATGACATGTAAGGAACATTTCTGGTATTAGCTAACCACTGTAAGGAAAGCCCATGTACGTGAGCATCTGATTGACTGGATTTTACAGTTCTGTGTCATATACAGCTCTAATTACCGCTCTTTGAATATTAGAGAACCCAACACGCTTTTAATCAATCCCAGGGGCTCTGCTATTTCCATTACTTAGTCTCAATTCCTCTTTAAAAAGTGGTACTGAGAATTTGTTTCACATACTTAGTGAATCCCTAAGTGCACTGCTCCTGAAAGCAGACACTCACACTAAATCTGGATAGTTTATATTCATTCTAAATGAAAACAGCAGAACAGTGGGATGACTGTGAGAAATTATGACATAAAGCTGATTCAAGGCCTACTCAGACTTTGACTTCAACTGAGTGTTTTTATCTCCATGAGTTATTTATGAAAGTGCAGACAGAGCCCATACATAACCCTCAACACAGGGGAGTCAAGGCTTTTTGAACACCTTCCAGTCCAGCTCCATTTTTGATCAATGACCCTTTAATACCATATTGAGCTATTCTGTTGAAAACCATGTGTATAGATCTTTAATAGTAAGCATTGTGTACTAAGGAAAGAAAAGCTTTGATAACTGACACTTAATTAAGTAATTAGAGATTAAAACCTAGGTAGAAGCAGAACTGTCAGCACAGTGGCCATAACTGGAGAAGAGGAAAGGGAGGGATGCAAGTAAATGTGGTATCAGTGTGAAAATCCTGACTTTTTCTGAGCTGTATGCAGTGAACTATGGTGATTTTTCTGTTCCCCTGTGATAATGATCCCCAGTTGTACCCTGGGATTTTGCCCCTCTGCAAAACTGCAATATGATGACAAGGGTTAGTAGGTTAGGGGTGGATTCAGCAAGGGTCATCTGAAACAACTAACCTTGTGGTATGGTATTCCTTAATATGAAACATGATTGGAATCTTAGAGTAATCAATTTTTGTGGGTGTTCTGATTATGCAATATTTTGATGTGGCTTTTGCCTTACTCCTGCAGAAATGGGAAAATCTGATTTAATATTTTTATTTTGTGCCAAGTCTTGGAACAGTTATCCCTTAGAAACTGCGGGCAGTTCATTCATTTTCGGCAGGGTACTAACACATGTTAAAAGTTCTAAGATCATCAGCTGGTAATCATAGCCACTTCAATAATTCAAGATATATTAGGAGAAGAAAATGTACAGGCATGTTCATTGCTTACATATGTGATTAGAGGTTATAAGGAATCATCACTGAATGAGAAAAGAAAGGGACATTGCATTCAAGTTCACTGCCTCTCTGGAAGAGACAGCAGTTTTTATTACTAGCTTTTTATACGTAGAAACCTATCCATTAGTACCCAGGCAATGGTCACCAAACCTGTTCAAAGGGATCGCTAAAAAGCAGTCAGATAACATCAGTTCAATCCTAGATTTGACCCAAGGCAACTGAAAAAAGGCACAAAGATGAGTGTAAGGGAAGATCTTGGCAGTACCTTCCAAATCCATGAATTTCAATGGGAGACGAGTTGATTTCTAGTATGCCAGGTTTGGTGTTCTCTGTTTCAGAGGACCAGATTCTAGAAAAGAAGGTCAGAAAGACTGCTTTGTGTGATATTAGTCGATGCTTGTTTGCCAGAAATGATTTATGCCCATTTGCAGATTAGGGCTACAGTGAACAAGGCATGGATCAGTCCAAAGCAGTGGCTTAAAATTGCTGCACTGAATATAATGTTAAGTCTTCATTTTACTTCTGTGAAGTCTGAAACTCATAATGAAGTGTGGGTGTGTAACCTGGTGAAACCCTTCTCATTCAAACCTTCTTTGTTCAGGTCTGTCTTTGATTTAAGGCCTAATCCATAGCTTGTTCAAAGCATCAGAAAGGATTTTACCAAGTTTTGTGCTTGGTATTTATTGATCTGTAAGTAGGAAACAAAGATAATTGGGAAGCAAGCTGTGACTTCAGAGTATCTCTGTTTATTTGTATTCATCAGCTTATCATTTCCATTTTTGCATTGCAATGCAGCTGATGCTCTTCCTGCAAGTATCAAGGAGTTTGCTTTTGAAAAAGCAAATGTTGGAATGTTTTCTATAAATATTGTGATAGCTCTTGTATAAAGTTACATTTTATGGAAAATTTTACTGGTCATATCCATTAGCCAAAAATTCCAGGTGCTTAAGTGTGTGGAAAAATAAGCTACTGTCTGTTGAAGTCGCAATGAAACAGTCAAAAAAGTTGATGTTAAAGAAAAACTAACATGCAAAAAAATATATTATCTTACAGACTCAATTTTTTTTATATCTATGTCTATATGATATATATATAAGGCACATGAGAATTCTTCAAGTTTATTTCTTTCAAAGGTCTTAGATATTTTAAATATTAATTCTCACTTTGATGTTGAAATGGAACAACAACTTGGGTTCAGAAATTTATTCTTTTCATATTTGTTTTCAAAATAAGATTTTTTCTTTTGTTTCCTTTTTTCCTAATAGTTTCTCTGTAAATGTTTCTGATATAGAGAGTGGCACACACAGAAAATCCTTTGAGGTAATATTAGTGGCAAAACAGATTTAAAGGTATGATAAATAACATGAATATAACTCATCCCCTAATATGACATAGATAAGACCAAGGTAAAAACATGCGCTTTCAGGGACTAAGTTGGGAATACAGCGCAACTCACTGCTTTGGTGTTTCTAGAATAGATAACTGCTGAATGTTGACATCTGATCATGAGAACACCTAAAGCATCTTTCAATATGATTGGTTTATCCAATTACAGTTCAAATCAGTTAAACTTAGTTTAACTAAGAATGGAGTTTGCATACATCACATAAGCTTTTCCACTGTGAAAAAACAAGCCACAATATTCTCTCTCCTTCTTCTCTATTATGTTAATGGAAAGACTGTGGATCACTCGGGTACAAAAGAATATACTAATTTGGAGAATAAAGGCCAATAATTTTTAATTAATCAGAGTTAAAGTTCCCTGTAAATGTTGCTTTGCTAATTACAAAGGTTGAATGAAATGATGAATTTAAAACTGTTCCCCAAAGATTCATAGAATCGTAGAATCACAGAAAGGTTTTGGTTGGAAGGGGCCTTAAAGCTCATCCAGTTCTAATCCCCTGCCATGGGCAGGGACACCTTCCACTAGACCAGGTTTCTCCAAGCCCTATCCAACCTGGCCATGAACACTGCCAGGAATGGGGCAGCCACAGCTTCTCTGGACACTCAGCACCATCATAGTAAAGAACTCCTTCCTTATATCTAATGTAAATCTCTCCTCTGTCGATTCAAAGCCATTCCCCCTTGTCCTGTCACTACATGCCCTCGTAAAAAAAACCCTCTCCAGTTTTCTTGTCTGCCCTTATAGGCACTGGAAGCTGCCCTAAGGTCTCTCTGGAGCCTTTTGTTCTCCAGGAAATTGTATTGTGCATCACTGCTGTTTACTGTTTGGGTTTTTTTTTTCCCTTTTCCCCTTTGGTTTTATGTTCTCTCTTTGTATTATTCCCATTATCACTATTACTATATTATATTGTACTTTAGTTATAAATCTGTTCTGACCTCAGCCCATGGGGGGTTGTAGTGTGTCAATTTATATTTCTATTTCTGATGATCCCAGCCATTTCAGTGTCATTCATGGGCTGTGGAGTCAGGTTTTAGGACATTATAAATAATATTACCTGTAAAAAACAGTCTATCAAAACAACTGTAAAAATGGCATGTACATGAGCATTCTGTCCTGTCATTCAGATCTCTTCTTATACTAAAATAAGCAGAAAGAAAAAGATGATGGACAGACTCCTCTTTCCTGCAGCAGGAAATCCTTGGTTTCTGCCAGTGTCTTTGGCAGTAAATGGAAATCGAATAATAATACAAAGTTCTCATCCCAAGAAGCACATTCCTGCCGTGGAAATTCTGAGGGACAGATAAAACACCATAAAAGTCCATGTTTATGTTATTCTCTTTCCACAAGTTCACATCACGTTGTCATCTCTCAAGGTGTGATATCCCCTGCTGCCATTTTAGAGTCACGATCACCACCGTTGCCATGTATGAAGGCCACATATTGGCTTTTACGTATTGTAATACTTGTTGTCTTGAGCTGTTAGTCCGTGGCAGAAACCCCTTTTTCTGTGTTCCACTAAAATATTACTCATGAGGCTGAACATCTTTCTTCTTCCATGATAGCACATATGTTTTGCACAAGGGTGTTGGACATATTTATCAATGCCATGAGCTAAGGGATGTTGGGGGTTTTGGTTTCTTCAGGTAAAAACATTGCAGATATCTTTAACCTGACTTCCCCTGCAGATCTTGCTGAAACACTTTTTTGCTAAAGTGTATATGTAACATGGACCTAAGCGGTGATGATCACATTTGTGCTGTTGAAAAGGGTGTAAGAGCTAACATATGCCTCTATCTTTTGTTACTGTAAGTAATGCAGGTTTTTTAAAGGTAATGGAACAACATTTATTTGTACCACCAAATGTTTTTCTCCTGGTTCCTGTATCACAAGAGCCTATCTTTACATAACTTATAATAAAGTACTTTCATAGGGAATTATAAAATCATTTAAGTTACACATGTAAAATAAACGAAATGTATTTTAATGAGTTCCATCTCTGGGATTAATAAATGTGTTTCTTCATGTAAGGCTTGATCAAAAGACCATTCAAATTAATAGAAAGGGTCCCAGAGATTTCTGTAGGTTTCAGATTGGTCCCTTGTTAAGACTTATTTCCACACAGTTTAACTCAAATAAGTCACATGTGGAACTGCTTGAGAAAAGATTTTATTTCATGTGAAAGTTTTCAAGGAAAAATAATACATTAAAGAAATGTTTTTCCATTTGCAGTGGAAGAACCTACTAACCCCAAACTTTATGTTTTGGCTGTGTCTTTGGCAACAACATAAATAGTTCTGGCATTTCTGGATATTCTATCTAGCATATAAGGTTAGATAATAAAGCCATTTTAGAAATTCCTAAATTGTGCATGATACACTTGTCAAGGTACCTAGATGAAAACAGTCAAATACATCATTTGATCTTTACATTATGATCTTAATCTGAATGGTCCTAGATATGTACTTAAATTCTGAATATGGGTTTTTCACACTTTTCCTTCTTGCTTCCATGATTTCCATACTGACTAATTCTGTCTTAATTCCCTCAGCTGTGCAGTTCAGTATGTATGGTCCTTTATGCCCTTCACGTTGCCCCCAGTGATGAGAATTACTTTAAAATCTCACTTGTGTACCTCATGTTCTGTTACAAAGTCAGAATAAATATGTGAATCTCTACTTTCAATACTTGCTATCTTTCTTCAGATGTCAAAGGTTTATGACTTTGTTCACAAGACAAAACACCATGCCTGCCTACAACAGTGAATGGTTGTAGGTAGGCAATGTAGGCAGGTTACGATGGTTTTAGAACTAAATAGTGAAAAATCCTATCAGCAACAGCACAGAGTTTAAGAGAATTTAGCCTTTCTAAACTAAATTTATAAATTCAATCTATAAATTCAAGGCCAGGTTGGATGGGGTTTGGAGCAACCTGGTCTAGTGGAAGTTGTTCCTGCCCGTGGCAGTGATTGGAACCAGATGAGCTTTAAGGTCCTTTTTAAACCAAACTATTGCTGGCATTGCTCAAGACCAGGTTGGACATAGCCTTGGGTGGCATGGTTTAGTGGGAGGTGTCCCTGCCCATGGCAGGGGGGTTGGAA
>JASSUY010037173.1:33335-58592 GCA_032466535.1 Forpus xanthops
TTTTTTTCTTTTTTTCCCCCCCCCCCCCCCCCCCCACTACTTTAATCCACTACCTTACATTACAATTCTGTTTGCTATCTTCTTCTGGCATTCCTGAGCCTTATTAGTTTCAATCCTGTATGAGACTGTTTATCTTCAGTTCATCTTTATTTTAATGGGAGCTGAAAGATCCAGTTGAGCAGGACTGAGGGAAGTGGCTAAAGCTGCTGTTAGATGGCAGTCCAAAACTCTGATCCTGAAAACCACTGCTCGGTTGACACTTCTCTATGGAGATACTTAAACTTCATTATCACATTATTTTCATGACATTCTTCAGACATCAGCCCAAAGAGGCAGGCATTAAGCTACCAGTAATGCCACTCGCTGGGGTAGGAGAGAAACCACAGCTCCCAAAGGGGTTTTGGAGATGTTCTATCCACTAGCTGCTACATACAGATCAAGCTATGAGGCAGTAATCTGCATCGAGTACCCTATCAAGGTGGCTACAGCAAAGCATGATAGTGCTTTGGCTTGGAAAGGACAGGCACTGCTCCTTTCAGGAAATGACACAGTGAAGTCCCATCTGGCACTGAATCTTCAGAGAAAAGCTGACTTAAGACAAAATCCTGTCCTCAGAGTTTCTTGTTTGGATAAACAGGCTAGGAAATTCCCTGGTCAACAACAGGTTATTTTGGAGTGCTGCTCCAGAGCACCATGGAACAGTCAGTGAAAAGCAAGGAGCAGGCATAGCCTAGAAGCTACTCACTGCTGTGGATTTAAAGCCGATAGCTCCAGGAAAGGTTAGCTAGGTCTGCTTTGTAAATACACTTAAGAAAATATGTTCATTTTAAAGGGACTAAAGAATATGACTTTACTTAAAATCCAGCAAAGGACTGCTCAGTCAAACCTTAACTTTCTTGTCATCTGAACTTCATACCTCACGTGACTGAAAAACAGAAGCATCTGTCAAATTGCTTGCTTTGTCTCGACCATCACACAAGGGAAGGAGCAGTACACGTTAACAAAAGTTTTATAAGCTTTTTTGTGAGCTTTGATTTGGGTTTATAAAAGCAGGGCTAAAGCCTGGAAAATAAAAGATGAACTTTTCTCTTTCCTTGTCAAATTTTTACTCCTCCCTGTTTGTGCTTCCATGGTCTCATGAATACAGAAGCAGCACTCAGAAAAGTGGTTTACTCAAACAGCTCTTTCCACCAGTAAAGAAATAATGAATTAACACAAAACAAATAACGTTAACACTTGCAGTGGCTTTCAACAGCAAAATAGGCTTTAGCAAAATAGGGAGAGTATGCTCACAACCAGCCCTGTTGCTTAGGTATGTGTTTCCCTATCATGAATATGTTAGATCCTTTGTTGATTGTGGAATAAGAGTGTCTAACATGACTGAACACAGTATTTTGTTATTACTGTAATTATGTCATCTATTACCATCATCTTAGCATTCAGAGAGGATCAGGACGTGCTTGGCATGGTTCAAACATAAACTAATGAACAAATCTCTCATTTAAACAACATATGCTGTCCACATAATGCTAAGATAGAGGAGACGAGGCTGGAACTCAGCTGAGGTGACAGAGAGGGAAAGACTGACGGCTTAAGGAATAGCCAAATATAATAAATACCTATTAAATCAATAACAGCTTTTCCATCGGCTTAAGTAACTTTTGGATCAAATCCTAAATGTACTATTTGGAGGATTTATAAGTTTCTTTTAATAGACAGGAACAAAAGTCTTTTTTATTAAATTATGCATTTGCTGCTGCGGCTTATGGAAAGAGCATGCATATCTACTACTAATGTGATGGACCTCAGCTCTGACAACACTTGTGCATTTGTTCGGCTTTACACAGTGAATAGGCTTAGTATATAAAACTAAGCATGTGTACAGGGCTGAGGCTTTTCTTCATTGTATAATAATTCTATGTGGGGATGTACCAAGTCCAGACCTACTTTTCTGTGACATGTTTTTATTTGTTTGTTTTTAATCTTGTCTCCTTCTGGTTCCTTGAACCAGCATTTCAGTGCAGAGAGCACCACAGGGAGCTGTGCCTATGCAGAGGAGTCTGATGGACTTTCATAGAGGGGCAGCACGGAGTGTATGCCTCTCGCTCCCAGGCAAGATGATGCGGTATCCCCAGAAAAAGAAAGCTGTGCCTGCTGTGAGCTTTGAAAGAATGGCTATACTCAGGCTTGAATCTCAAGTAAACAAAGCAGCATCCCTTGAGAGGCTTAAACTTGAGAGAAAGATCGTATTTAAAAACCAATATGCTTAGGTTGTCATCTTGGAAACGTTTAGGTCAGTGTGCACTCCACGTAAGTTTTCCAACTTTCCTTTTCAGGTACTAAATATATGCAATGGACTGAAGAGACATGACACGTACAGAGTAAAACGTAGGCACTAAAGCACCTCAAAGTACAGGGTCACGATAGACAGACGAACTTCAGTTCATCTGTGCCTGCTGTCTCAAAGAGGAGGTAGAGGTGGTAGTGGCTCCCAGCACTAGCTTCAGCTCCAGCCAGCAGACTCCTGCTTTCTCTGGGCATCCCAGAGTGTTATCTTAACCCGTAGCTGGAGAGACAACAGCACTGTGGGCTCAGCTCCTGGGAAAGAGAAGACAGTTCCTTCCAAAACAAGCTTCTAACACTGGTGGTTTTACCCATGAAGATGATTATGAAATGATATGGTCACTGTTCATCATGAGCTCCTATAGCTGTGTGTGAGCTCACTGATAACAATACAACAAAATGGCTTCTAAGGTGAAAAGGAGGTAAATCTTTAACTATATGAATATGTATCACAAGGCTTCATTTAGACAGCTCTGCAAAGAGCCTAGGCCTATGATTAATCACATGCTTATACCATTAGTAATGTTAAGAAGGTGCTTATGCTGCTGGCATTCTTAAGATGAATAGATGTGCACTCAAAAATTAATAGATTCGATTGCTTTTCAGTTCTAACCTTATAATGGTGCTCATGATACTTTGAAAATTATTAGTTGTAGAGAGCTAAGCATCTACAGGCAAAAATATTGTTTAGTTTGGATACCTTGTCTTTCATGTTCCTTTCTTAAAAGAATGTGCTTTAAAAGGGAACCTATACTATTCTATATAAATAGTTGTAAAAATATAATGTTTTTATATTTTAATATTTGTTTCTCAAACTCTGAACACTTTGCTCTTAAAAACTGAAAGCAGTGATTGAACTTCAAAGGTTCCTGAAACTGCTGAAGGAAAGACCCAGTTCTGTCTTTGCTACAATACTTAGATCAACAAATCCCACTGCTGCTTTATTTCAATTTGTTACTTTAGTGCCAGGAGTATCTGCAAGTTTAATAAAGTCATGTTTCTTCCACCTTGAGCTACAGATATACCCAGCAGATATTTCAGACTCACTCAGAATCAGAGTATTCAGAGATTTAAATTCACCTATGCTCCGCTGGTCTTTGTTTTCACGTCTTCTTCATTTAAATTATTCACATCTTTAAATGTAAGGGCTGCTTGTGAAAAGAAGGGATTGTTCCAGATGATTTTAAATTGTATAAATTAATAGAAGGAAGTGAGATAACAGAATAGAGGACAATGTGCTTTTGGGAGAGAGGAAGGAAAGGAAAAGAATTAGAAAAAAGAAAAACATGAGAACCCGCATGGGGTGTCCTTGTTAACCTCTTCCAGAAAACTGAAGGTGCTACCATTTAGAAGAAGACTAGAAAAGATATCACTAGTGAAGAGTCTTTCAAGGGTCAGGAGCATGTAGTTATGTCCTTATTCTTTCAAATTCCAGTATTGCACATTGCTAAAGTCCCTCCAGGGGTAAAAGTAAGTTTGCCAAAACATGTGAGAAAGATTCATTTCAAATGTTGCTGGATAGAAGCTGGACATGGAAAGAAAATCATGAGAAATCCATATTGCTAGAGATTTATTGATGATTTTGTATATTGCAGATGTTTTAATGTAAGCTGAAAACATTTGAGGGTTTGTACAGAATCAGTTCCAAGGTTTTCAACATTTTTCAATCACTTGATTTGTCCCTGCCCATGGCAGGGGGGTTGGAACTGGATGATCTCAAGGTCCTTTCCAACCCTAACTATTCTATGATTCTATGATTTAGTGGCCAACAGAACCTGAAATTATAAAGTCTGTTTTCCCTTAAAATATAGAACATCTTGTGAAGCCAATGGGAGAGCAAGGTGGGGATGGGATTTTGCTCAGATCTGCTCTTCAACTGAAGACTCAGGCAAACCATTGCTTGTCTACAGGGACATCCATGCAAAACAGAAATGCAAATCTGGCACAGGCGGAATATGCCAGCTTTCATTGATTTTGTTCTCAAGATGGGAACCTGCTGTGAATTTTAGATCCAAAGTTGCAGTTGGATCTGTAACCTTAATCTCTCATAAGGTTTTCTTATAACTCTTATTCTTCATATATAATCAACAGTTGCATCGATTCTGCAAATACAGTAGCTGTTCTCTGATTTTCTCAGAGTGGTAGCAAAACAGAGTAAAAAATCAAATATGCTGTAAAAGTTATTATCAAAGCCACTTTACCTCTTTAAAATGTGGAAATCTTTATTCTTCTGGCATACTATGCAACAATTTAAAGGACAAAATGTATTTAATATTTTGCATGGAGTGACTTCCATCAGACTTTGAGGGAAGTTAATAACTCAACGGAAACCACTTAACTGCAGCATTTTCATGGGTCCAGTGGAATTCTAGGCAAATAACAGGTTTGTAAGAATGAAAAGTTGCTTATATTATACACACAATCTAATGTTCAAAGGAGCGTAAAAGATGCTTAAGTGTTAATATTTTATGTAGCTTTTGCTCCCAGTAGTAATTGCAAGCCATTAAAAAGTATGTTAAACCATAGCTGTTAGCACTGGCACAGCCCCAAGTAAACACTGAACCCTCACGGAAGGGGGTTAATTGGTACAAGAAGAGGTAATTTATTAAGGAACACTGAAACCCTGTATACACCCAAAGATCAGACTGAACTGCAAAAATCTTGTGTGAATATTACATCTGATAATCAGATTTTTTCCTACACTGCACTTTATTCAGAAAACTGAAAAAACAACAAGGTTTTCCTACATGGCTCCAATAAACCTTTATCTGGTGCCCTTCAGTCTGCAACTTCCCCCCTCTGCCCTCCTTGGGAAGTCTGTTGCTCACTAAAACACAAGCTTATTGGGAAGAAAAGCCAACACGACACCGAGACCAAGTGTGCGGGAGCCTCACTGCTTTCTCTTGCTAAGTTGGACACACTGTACTAGAGCCTTGTCTTGCATAGGTCCAATTACCTTTTCCTGGATTGATAAACTTTTCTTTTGTATGAATGTTCTTAAAAAGCAATCTTCTACAAGGCTTCTGATCTGCTACGGCATGGTAAGGCTAATGGAAGTGGGTAGCAGTCACTTCTTCTCACTGCACTGTCCTGGGAACACTTGGGGTTTTTTAATGACTGCTCAGAAAACCACAGTTTAGCTGTTTAGGCATCGAGAGTGGAGTTCTGCCTTCAAACCTCCATGCTCCACCTCCTTCCAACAAGCCTTAGGAGCATTATGAATGTTAGCATCACTCAGGTAAGGAAAGCTACCTGGAAAAGCTGCTAACCAAAAAGACAGCTCCAGTCTGCAAGCTGAAAGAAAGTGTATCAACTATTTAAGCTTCTCTTTCCTGGCATAGTCTTTCTCGTGGTCTGCCATGCAGATGTATGCTGCATATCTGGTGTTTCATGTGAAAGGTGCACAGAGCACATGGCAGACGTGTGGTTCAGAAAGGCCAAACTTTATGATTTGGTTTTCAGAAATTTTGTACATTGAGTCAAATTCAAAGCCCACTGAGGTCACTGGGAATTCTCCCACTGTGCTCAGCAGGCTTTGGATCAGGACCGTGAACCAGAATATCTTTAAATCACTGTTCGAAAGCCTAGACAAACTAAAAACAGACTTACGAAACCCTCAAACCCCCTCTTCTGTTTTGCCTCCCATGGAAAGGTAGCACAAAAGCAGGAAATGAGGAATCTGACGGCTGTAAGGGTTTTTAGCTGTGACTCACAAATTTTCTTCTTGATCTCTAGAGGAAGCAAAAAGTGTTGCATCTGTTTAAATTATTAATCCAAATGATAAAGAGAAACCTATGCAATAAAGTGATCTGTAATTTTGTCTGGTTTGACTTATTTTTCAAGACCAAGTGCCATTATTCTGGGAGGAGCCAGTATTTCTCATGCAGAAAATTATTTACCTCTAAAATTAAATGCATTGAGATATATATATATACTGGTATATATACTTTGCATTTTCATAAGTCTGATTTAAAGAATCTTTAATTGATTTAAAGAAGTCTTTAAACTCTCTCAATGTAGGTCCCACTCCTGTAGCTTTACTCTAATGTACTTTCAATAACAAATGACACTACTCTAGAATTAGTGTCAATGAAAGAAAAAAATATATATATACTTTAGTGATTATATGGATTTCAAATCTTCTGATTTGGGTTTCTCATATATAAGCTCAATCCAAGCCTTGATCTTATGAAAATGGACCAGAAAAAAACCTTGTGGATTTATGCATGGTGCTTTTTTCACTTGTAATTTCTTGCTCATAGGACATAACAAGGGTTTTGTGAGTAAAACTGAAACAAATCATGTTCAGCTTAAAATACAATTTTTAATATCACCTTAATGTATGGGGTTTTTTAGATTTGCTACATCATTTATTCTCTTCAGCTTTTTTTCTATGCTTTTCTGTTTACTAATAATTTTTATTGTTCAGCATAGACCCTTGAGGCTTGCAAAGCAATGTTCCAATGTTCAAGTATTGGTCACCCATCTTTATTAAAAACATTATTCGAATTATTTGCTTTCCGTTAAAATAGCATCTGAGTATATATTACATAATTCCAGGCTTTATTTTTGCAGAAGTACTGAGTTGCGTGACACACGTCCCACAAAATAAAACTCGAACACCAAAAAACCCTTTATGAGAGGCGCTGAATTCTCAATGAATGGGAAGCAAAACCAAGCAGTTTATTTGGAAACAGCTATCAGCCTGCAGGGCAGTATCTGGAGCATCCAGATATTGGCAATATATGTACACACTGACTCAGGAAGTCGGAGGGAGGTGCTAAGAATAGTTATAATGACATCACATTATATTAAAAATCTCATTCTTCCAAAGAAAAATGTATTCTATGTGAATTCGAGGGCATTAATAGAAATTGCAGAATTTTCAAAGTTTCTAAAAGTCTTGAGTTCAGTGGCTTGTTTTGCTTCTTTCTTCGGTTGTTCATGATTTTTGGGGGGATACGTGGGTTTTCTTGGTGGTTTCTTTTTGATGGTGGGGGGACATGCAGCATGGCACTTCTGCAGTACAAGGCAGCACTAATAAGGATTACTCTGTCCCATTAAATTATTATTATTAGAAGTAGCAGTATATTGTGCTTTTGTTATTGGACTGTTCTTATCTCAACCCATGTGACTTACATTCTTTCAGTTCTCCTTCCCATCTCACCTAGAGAGGAAGGGAAAAGAGGGGTGAGCGAGCGCCTGCATGGTGCTGAGATACTGGATGTTTTTAAACCATGGCACACAGAATGCTTCAGTTCAGCACAACATATTCTTAACATTCCCATGAAGTGTGAGCCAGTTCGAAAGGAATCCTTCACTAAATATTAGGACATGTCTGCAAAATAATGTGCATCACCAAATAATTTCTTTCTTATAGCAAAATCTAGCTTTTTTCAGTTTAAACCCATTCCCCCTTGTCCTATCACTACACATCCTTTTAAAAAGCCCCTCTCCAGATTTCTTGTAGGGCCACATTAGGTACTGGAAGACTAAGTTCTCCCCTGACCCTTCTCTTCTCTAGGCTGAACAAGCCTGAAGAACAAATTGAATGCTCAATGTTCTCAGCCTCTCTTCATAGGGGAGGTGATCCAGTCCTCTGACCATTTTCATGGCCCTCTTCTGGACTCATTGCAAAAGTGGTGGTACCTGAGCTTCCTACGTTGGAACCCAGAACCTGGATGCAGAGAGCAGAGTAGAGGGGTAGAATCATTTCCCTTGACCTGCTGGCCATACTGCTTTTGAGGCAGCCCAGCACATATTTTCGGGGCTGCAACCACACACTACCAGGTCATGGTGAGCCTGTCAACCAACAACCCAAGTCGTTCTCCTCAGGGCTGCTCTCAACCCACTTTCTACCCAGCTTGTATTTGTGCTTGGGATTGTTACAACCCATGTGCAGGACCTTGCACTTAACTTTGTTGAACTTCATGAGGTTCTCACCTCTCAAGCCTGTCCAGGTCCCACTGGCAGACTTGCTGAGGGCACACTCAATCTTTATGTCCATGCCACTGACAAAGATGTTAAACAGCACTTAACCCACTATTGACCCCTGTGGAACACCACTTATCACTGGTCTCCACTTGAACATCAAGCCATTGACCATAACTCTTTGATTGTGACCATCCAGCCAATTCCATCCATCCATGTTTCTCCAGTTAAGAGATGAGGACGTTGTGTGGGGCAGTGTCAAATGCTTTCCTTAGATCCAGGTAGATTATGTCAGTCACTCTTTCCTTATTCACCAAAGCTATAAACCCATCATAGAAGATCACCAAATTTTTCAGGCACAATATGCTCTCAGCCAAGCCATGTTGGCTGTCACCAAGCACCCCCTCATTTTCCATGTGCCCTAGCACAGTTTCCAGGAGGATCTACTCTCATGGAGCTGGTCATATATGTCTATTAGTGTGATAGTGCCATCTTTGGGCTCATGAAACTGAACCTTTCATGAACTATAAGCAAACAATAAGATACTTTTTATTAAGACAAATATTTTGGGGATAAAAAGTATTCGGTACACTACTGCAGAAAAAATCCCACTGATATTTAGAGTTATTGCTTTAACAGCCCACAAAAATGTTCTCATCAGAACTACTCTTCACTACATTCTTTAGTTTTGTTTTTATTTCAGTTCTTTTGTAGACTGAAGTGAAGCAATACTTTAGCTAAGAACATTGTATCATGACACACAATGTTATCAAGAGCAGTATATGCTTTTCAATGCAGATATAATGCTCCATTTACATTCACCATATGAGTTCACTTTTGAAAATAAATCTTCAGATAACCCACAAAACAGGGAGGTAAAACCATGGAAAAACCAGAGGCAGTGGAGTCAGTGGATAAAAAGGGCTCTCTGGGGAAAGTACTTCTAATGTTACTTACACATGCATATATCAAGCACTTCTGCTGAAACAGAAGGATTTATCATTTTTATATGCACATATGTCATAAACCATATGAATGAAAGTATGGTATTATTTTATATAGCAGAAAGAAAGAAAATTCTTAAATTTCAAAATCAGATGTTCAAAAGGTAAGAGATGCCCTTAACAATCCAGCTTGATCTGCTTTGTCTCTCTTCTCCTCCCTCCTGGAACTCCTTATATACATCTGGCTCATTAAATACACAATCATATGCTATCCTACACAGGATCTTTGTTTCAGTGCATCTACATTCAACTCAGTAATGATCGCAAAATGTTAGTGAAGAATCCTTTGGGTCATCTATCTTAGATGAATCTAGAATTTAAAAAAAAATATTAATCAAAATCAAATTCTGCTCAAAACTGATCCAAAAAAAAGGGATCTGCATCGACTTAAAATTATTTACTTCAATATATCCAGCCAGCCATGCAATATGAATGCATGATGAGAGACAGAGAAGCCAGAAGAGATTTATTGGCACTCATTTGAGATGATGTATGTAATTCTCTCATGTCTTCACTGCTTGTAATACAGTCATCCCCAAATGATGCCACTGAAACTTGCATTTTAGATCATCTTGTCATGTGTTTAGACTATGTATAATAATAATAATGTAAAACAACACAACTTCAATAATCCTTTATACAAAATTTGTTCAGATTTTACAAATTTCAGACCTTTCTCTTATATATGCTCAGTGCTTAAAAGACCAGGTGCTTTAGCTTTGGAACTCAGCAAAAACCATTAAAACTTCAAATGGTGATCTCAAATCACTTTCCTATACATAAAAATGCCATGATTTTAAGGCTTTCTCTTCCCAGACTCTTCTGAACTAGGAGAAAGTCTGGTGGGAAACTTGGGAAAGATTGCTTTCCAAAACCTCCATTTTTATTCTGACAAGCAGTGAGAAAAGTATCTGAAACACATCAATTATTTACAATAAAATATTATCTATTTTGGCCATGATACTGTTAAGAGAAATCCCAGATTCAAGAAAAGATAGGAAACAGTGATTTATGGGATGCTCCAGATCCCTTAGTGACTTCTATTTAATAAAAGGGTAATAGTGCAGGATATTATTTAGCATTTCAGTAAATATGAATTGTATTTAGTGAGCATCTTTTAATGGAGAAAAGTGAATGTTTATCCCATAACTAATTCCTGTAGGTGAAGTTAGAGACTTTCACTGTTACAGGAATTCAAGATCTCAGGTTTTGACCTCATCACCATTTCATAATTTCTCTTGTTACCTTGCTGAGGGAAGTGTCTTAGCAGTAAACGTTGTTCCTGTTTGGATCCAAGAGAATTCTTCAGCTGGGACAGAATTTCCCTTTAACTATTTTACACCATCTCCAGAATGAGCATATGAGGAAAATGTATTGAAGGCACTTGTGATGTCTTTTCTTTAAGTAACAACAGTTTTGCTAGGATTGTACTTGCAGGGAGTGACTTTTTAGCCACTAGGAAAATATGTTTGCCCCACTTCCTTATGATCCAACTTGTTGAGCCAGATTGGATGGCCAGAATACCTCATATGAGCTCCTGCATGACATAATTTTAACCGAGTAAAAAGTTTGAATGGCATTTTCATATTAGAAGAAATGTATTTTGCTTCTATTGCTTGTCTGTATCTACTTAAATATTAGATGTACATCTCTACCTCCTGATCTCTATATCCTTTATACTCCTTGGTAGTCACAGCAAGAATAAGGACACATACTCTAATAGAAATGAAAGATAATACTGCTTTCTAAAATGCTTTAATATGGCTGATGAGTGAAAAGTTATGCTCTCTGGCTACCTGGATTAGAATATAGCTGATGTTCTAAGAAGAAAAATAAATGCACTGGGTTTGCATAAAACCACTTTGTCTTAACCATGCTAAAATCTGACCTTCTTGTTTGGACAGTCTTTGATACCCGTCATGAATTCTTCTGGTAAGAACTCAAGTCTGATTGGTTTTAAATAGCAGTTAAATTACAGAGTCTGCACTAGACAGTAAAACCTATTTGCTTGAGTATCTTTAGGGTGTTTTTCAGCCCAGTGGCAAGACTGGTCTAGAAAGATTTTGCAAGAACAGAGATCTTGAAGGTACAGTATTATCTTTTCTGACGTAATCCAGCCCGTTTGCTGAAAATGTATGAATGCTACTGGGTTCCTATAACTCACATAGTGAGATGACATATGCCTATCCCTCCTCTGTTAGATGGGAAACACTGCTCATTGTAGAAACATTTTCTTATGGCTATTTTTTCCAGCTTCTGTGAGAAATCATTGGACAATCAGGATGAGGATGGGATCGATACCATGGAAAAGTTCATGTTTTAAGAACTGAGGTGCTGTGTTCTTTATTTTTGGTGACATTTTCTCAACTGAACCGGGAAGAATAAAATATTTGACTCTTCTCTCTTCACCAGATGTGCAAGAAAAGACTCAGATTTTCTGGATATAAAGGTATCATATGAACTCCGGATCAGTGAAGCATGCCTGTGTATGAACTCAGAACTCCCAGCAGGCTTCAGGAAGAGTTATTTTTCTTTCAGGGATACCATTTGTTTTCCATTATAGCCACCTTCTGTTAACATTTTTCTGAGATGAGACCTTGTATCTAATTGTATTCATCCACAGCTCAGCCTGTTACTGACTTTCCTGGCACCACATGTCTGTGTTTGCCCTAAATCCAAGATACTCCACTAACTCTATGACTATCTATGATCGTTTCTTCCAGCCCCATACAGAAATTACCTGTCTAGGAAGACATAACTGAATTCCCTCCTACCTAAAAACCAGTATTAATGTTATCATGATGCCACAAAAAGATCACGGGAGCTTGTAGAGTGAAACATCTTCAAAATTAAGTGACATCTTTCAGTTGACTGCAACCCTTCTTCTTAAAATTAACTGTTTCATATGTCTAAATTTACTCTTTCTGAGGGAAGACTGCAGACAGGAACGGACGGTCTAGCTTAGTCCTGTCAGCTTTATTTATTACTGGCTCTCTTTTCCCATTTTGCAATGGAACTGTACTCCTGTCTTGTGAATTTTTGCACATTTTCTGTTGACTTTTCAATTTCTTTCTGAAAACCATTTTCTATTTCACTTTCTATATTTTATTCCTAGTAGACAGTCCTTTAATCGGGGCGTAAGTTACATACCTGACTTCTGCTTTTGAGACTTTCAGATCATCAACGTTTTTCCCTAATAGTTTCTTACCAGACTTCCCTGTTTTCCTTTGCATCAGTACACCTTTTTGAACAACCACTTGAAGTAATTGCCATCTCTCCTGCATCTTCTGTATCCTTTTGTTTGTTGTTCTATCCCTGCTGCTCACCATTAGAATATGAAATTGAAATTTTTAATAATCACTTTGATTCAAATCACATTTCTCTTCTAAGCACTCAGTCTACTCTTCTCTACAGGTCAGTATTTTATGTAAAGTAGCTACTCTCGTAGTAGCTCCCTTCTGCATTTGAGACAAAATGTCTACAGGATATTTATACAAAAGATTTCAGCAACCACTTCACCTAGTAGCTTTCAGCAGGGTTATGATATTTCTCTTGCTCTTCTTAAATCTGTTTACACTTACAAGTGCACAGAAAATTAATTTCTTATGTTTTCCAAAAAACATGGCTTGGTTGGTCCAATCCAGTCTTCTCAGTCAAAGGCAAACACACAAAAGATATTCACAAAACAAACTGCATGAATCACAGTAATGTGTGCATATATATATATATATATATATATATATATATAAGTTTAAACAAATGCCTCTTATAAAAGACAGAAAGGCTTAAATGTATTTTGTAGAAAGAAAATGAGAGAGTTAAAAGGCATCATGAGTTACCTCTGCAATAGCAGCTCCTGGATAATCATGGCAAATACATATATCCTTGAACTGAAATATAAAAAGCAATCTTTTTTTCTCTTCACGGTTTCAAAACAAGCTAATCCTTTGTGTAGATACTGTTTTCCTGTGATTTGTCTCTGAGCTTTGGTTGTGTGATAAAACTCTTTTTGCTTTTTGCTTCCTGTCCAGATATGTTTTTTCCCTTGTAAGATCACACCACAGTCAGATAACATTTCTGTAATATTGAAAAGGGAATGAATTGACAGTAAGTTTTCACTGGGAATTTACAAAGAGAATTCAAGCAGGAGCAACACTGGCTCCTGACAAATTCTAGAAATAGGATGAGCACCTGAAATGAATGGGTTTCTTTCCTCTGTGTCTTTCCAGGTGGAGGTTGAATTAAGAATATCATACTTGAAAGCTTGAAAGGTTCTGCTCTGAAAGAGATACTAAAACTTTATCCAATCAAAGCAGTATGTAAGCCGTTTTCCTGGGAACACCAATTGGAGGCCCAGCTCCAGCTAGCTCCATGTGCAAGACCTGTACATAGTTCTGAAGAGACAGAGCCAAGACTGATACAGGCCTTGCCCATTTTGAAAGGGATAGGGTTTTCTCCTTGTGGACTTAAAAAATTGCCCAAGTTTACCTTGTGATGTATATACCTTTTTTGACACTTGCGACAAGCTAGAAGATATTATAATCTGTTTTAGATGGCTATCTATCTTCAGCTTTCTATAAAGCTCTACATTGTATGAGTAAGACAGCAGGGAAATGACTGTCAGAGAGGCAAATGTGAGGGCTTAGAGACCACCCAGCTCCCTGAAGAAACCATCCCCATTTTCCTTCTTATGGGATAGGGATATCAAACCCTACAGTGTTTGGTTTGGGCAGAATCACATGAGATACCACCCTTCAATGCCTGTATGCATGTCAGATGACAACTCAATGTGTTTGCACTGAAAAGCACTTCCAGAAGTTTGGAGTTCCCCTCCTATCTAAGACCAAAGGATCCTATGTCCATAAACTGCAAATAGCCTGACATTCATTTTAAATCATCTGTGCACCTCGATAGCTTAAAAAGGAAATATTTTTCTTCCCAGAGTTTCCCGGATAATTCATCAGTGTTTTCTTGGTGTTCCGATTTTGCAGTAATATGCACTACATAAATATGTATACAGCTTAGTTTCATTATACAGATATTACTACTCATATGTTATTTAAAAATAGATTGAAGAGGCCATATTCTTTGAAATGCACTGCAGCTTCATCTGTCAGTTCTTGAAGAAAGGTAAATTTACCTTCTATTGATCATTTCCTACTGACTCAGCAAAAATACTGAAAAAAGGGCTGAAGTACATTAGAAACACCAAATTTGACCCTGCTTTGCAAAATCAATGGAAACTTGCCATGCTTTAAACGGTAAGCATAAAAAAAATAATAAAAAGAAAAAATTAAGATGCTAAAAATAAATTAGCAGAAGTTCCTGTAATTTCAGGTTCAAAATATGAGTCTGAGTAATCAAGGAAAGTATTTTTACTGCCCTGTCAATATTTTTCCTGGAAGCTCTGGTAAATAGACTTTCTTTGGTAAATAGACTTTCTTTGGTAAATAGACTTTCTTTGGATCTGTAGTGTGCGTGCCTACTGGTCTTAGGTGTCTCTTACCGCAGAAAACTTTATCCTTAAGAAATACAGTAAACAGGAACTCTGTGGTTACGTAGTTCCTGAAAGAAGAAAAAAAGAGAAAGAAACATGTTCCCTGCCATGACACATGGACAATTTATATTGATTTAAGAAGAAGCTGTTCCTTTCTATTTTGAATCTTTCATGTCAGCCTTTGTTTCCATTGCATTTAAAAGATCTGTTTTTAAAACCTGTCAGTGAACTGGACCATGTTTTCTCAGCCATTTGAATTAACATCCCCATAACCCCAAGAGCACTGCAGAAGTGCTGGAAAGCAGAAGGGAGCCTTTTTTTTGTCTTTCTAAACCTCTATTTATTTACTTTACTGGAGAAAAAAAGATCAGCCATCTTCTCTTCTGAATCAGCAGCTTGTAGAGTCTGTGATCCATCCAAGGCTGAACTACTCTAGAAAAATTACCACGAGATCGTTAGACACATAATTCTGCCAGGTTCTGTGTCACCTCAGTCTCTTCTTTTTTACCACACTCTTTGCTTCAATAGCTGCCACCTGTGCGAATGAACTAACACAATGTCATGTTGGCTCTGACCATCTCTCCACCAGTTGCAGATTGAGAAAGGAATCAGACCCTGGTTTCTTGAGTAACGTCGATCCTATAATTGCAATGAAATTCATCTTTCCAGTCTCCCATATGGATGCATAGTTCAATTGTCTAACATAGGGAGAGGCTGGCACTGATTGCAATGAGTATGTTTGCAGGGAAATAAACATCAGTACTCAGTGTTACTGTGCTGCCATGCAAGCAGGGTGCTTTGCCACCATGCCTCATCAGTACAAGCTCAGTTCATTCTTGACCATAGCACTGATCAGAATTAATAGTTAGGCAGCATATCTTCTTCACTTTGCTCCTGTTGGAAGGAGGTAGAACCGTAAAAGATGTGACATATAACATTACACAAAGATGCAGATACATTATGGTAGCATTATCTGAAAGCCAAACAGGATCAAGACAATCATCAAAAGAGCAACATTACACTAGATTATAAATAGTGTATTTCCTTTGGTGATAATTTCCTCTCATATGGAACTCACTAGTCAAAAAAAAGCAATTATTTGACTGCAGTCCTGTGCCATCAGTACTACTGGCAACACAAAGCAAGAAATGGTTGAGAAGATCCAGCTAAATCAAACCAACTCATCATCATCATCACAATGAAAGTAGGGTAATAACAGGATGGAATTTGCAGGTGTCAGGTGTTTTGGTCTGTTCTTTTATTCCAGTGATCTTTGTACTCTTATCTTTTCTGAGAGGCCTCCAGTTTTTTAGCTAATTTTCCTCTTTGGCTCAAGTTCTCAACTTTATGTCAGTGTAATTTCTCTCTGTATCTCTTGTTCAGGTCACCTACCTGTTGTGCACAGCAGCAGCTGAAGATGTTGAAGGATTTCTGTTGTTCAATTGGATTGATGTCTAGTGGTCTGTAGCCTCTTCTCAGTTGATTTCATTTTTCCCAAGGAGCACAGCTTTACCTATTTCCTTGGGCATGAAAAAATCTTTCCAGCCTGTATGGTCAGCAATACTACCTCTGAAAAAAAAAAAACACTATTTTTATTTAACCAGATATAATGTTAGGGGATTTTTGTCACTAAAAATTGCCATGTTGCCAAAATCTGGCTTGAAACAAGGAGAAGTTTCAGATTTGATTAATTTCCTAATATGAAAAAGTCGAGGTGAAAAGAATTTACAAAAACTTTCAGAAAGCCCTATTGCTTTCAAAATAAAAATTGTATTGTACTTTGAAACAATCTAACTCAAACACCAAGACCAACCACTGGGACAATGGGGAGGAAGAATAAAAAGAACAAAAAAAAACGTAAACCACAATAGTTTGCAAACATCAGAAGAATTTGCAAAATTTGAAATACTTAGCCAGAGTTTTTGAGTGGCAGATACACAAAAAGTCTTGTGAAACTAAACCAAAAGCTCCTGCTACCACTTCAATTCCAGTGTGATAGTCAGATTACTGAAGTAAACCCTATGATTCCTTTCAGTGACCTGAGATAAATGATGCTCTAATAAAGTTTCCTCTAGAAAAATATCTTGACTCATTTGTTGACCTGTCCCATGAAACAAAGGCAGAATTTTTGTGGACTTTGTTCCTCAGAGAGTGCCTTACAATGTGCATTGTTTATTCTGAATTTCCTTGGGGTCCTGTAGACAATGAGTTCAGACCCCTTCAGGGAGAAGAAAAACATTAATCCACAACTCCAGCATCTTCAGGGGGCAGTGTATCAGTAATTACTGGGTCTCCTATTTTCAGTTTCATTCTCCTGAAATAATTAAGATTTCCCTTTCAGTTCAAATGTAATTTATTCTCATCCTGGACTGACAGGAACCCAGATCAGTGAATGCAGTCAGTTTTATTATAAACAAATGAGGTTTATCATAATGAAGTCGATTTCTCATAAAGTATTTCTGGCACAGTTAACGTTGTCTATTACATCACCATAGTACCCTTGAGGTGAATGACTGATACATGTTGAACTTCACAGAGAGCTGAAACACAAGGCTTGAGGTCTAGAAGAACATCTTTGAGGTTATTGTTATTTGTTTAGCTGGAGTTTGAATCAGTGGCAAGATCAGCATCAGCCCACAAATAGCACAGTTCAAGGACACCTATTTGGATCTCTCCAGAAACTGCACCTTGTCCTGGGATGCTAAAAACACCAATTAAGATATCAAGAGCAATATCAAAGCAGATCTTTCTACCTTTCCTTTAAAAGTTTCACAGGTGATGGAGAGGAGCCTATGAAAGAGCATCTCAGAAGAAGGGATAAGCAGATGGAAATATCCCTCTGAAGGTCAAAACACTGTGTGAATACCCACATACTGGAGCTGTTCTGATCTTCAACTTTCCCCATAACAGATACGAGTCCTCCTTTGTCTGCCTTTCCTAGGGCTCTCGTGTTCAGCAAGTATCCCCCCAGAACAGTGAATCACACAGAGCAATCACACCAGTGCTGAAATGCTCACTAATGCTGTGCCTCCGCTTGTCTTCCTCCTATCTCTTCCTGAATCTAGCCCTGAGAACTGGCAGCACTCCCTGAGAGATAGCCTATTTACACCACATAGCAGTAACACTCTGATCCACCCACCAGCACGAGATCAGCGCGTATGAACAGGGTTGTGCAATAAACAAAACATTAACTGCATCCGAAAAGCTTTTCTCTGCTCAGCTTTCAGCTTTGTACTGTTTATTTTTGTTCAACAACAAAAACAGATGTTTTCTGGTGTTTTGGTTTGGTTTTTTTGCTTCTCCAGATGTACCATTTAAAATGTTGTCAGCTGTTCAAAGGCACTGCTGATTTCTGGAGAGCAGGAAGAGCTGTGGGAAGTTAGCTATCTGGCACTGGGAAACTGAATTTTCTAGGTGTACAGTCCACTTTTTCTTGTTCCAGTGGACACACCATGATTAAGGATTCACTTAGGAGTTCTTAGAAGGGTCCCAATGTGGCTTAGGCCTGCAGTGCAAACTAAATGCATCTCAGCAAATTGAACCTTGGCGTGAGCAGAACATGTATTAACGTACAGATCACAGCTGCCAAGACACACAAATTCTCTGTGTGATTGCTTGGATTTCTGGCCTCTCTCTTGTTGCGGAGGAAATGTCATGATCACGTGGAGAATCTAGCATGAGAGGCCACTGTAAAAAACAAATAAAACAGAACCATATTTTCTGACTGGAAACAGAAATAGGGTTCGCCATTAGATTTTTACTACAAAAACGTTGCTGCAAAGTATAAATAACAATACACTTTTTCATACGAAGAAGTAAATGAAGTTTCTTTTTCTGGTTGTTTTTGTGCAATAAAAGCAAAGGCCAAAAGGGTCTGACTGAATTCTCTATTTAGATTTGGAGAGCAGTTCCATCCAGCGTGCATATTTTGCTATGATTCCATATTTAGCTCAAATCCTACTAATGTGTTGGACTGTATACATGAAGCAAGGTGAAGGATATTCTTCATAATTCGTAGCTGGTGGGAATCCATCACATCTCAAAACTATATATGTGGCTTCTAGACTTGTAACATGGGAGAGACTAAGCCAGAAGATGATAGGCCCTACAACTTGAAAAAACAAAGACTGAAGTTACTTCTATATTCTTGTCCAAGGAGATGAAATCAGTAGTGTGGGGTTTTTTTAATTCAATTTAGACTCTCTCTCTAAAAATTACCAGTTTCACATGTCTTGTAAGCCACTGCTCCAGAGCGGAACCTGAGGAAGGTTTAACCTGAAATTCAGATCAATTATCTAATTCATAGCAACATTAAACTGTAGATCGAAAACTTTCTTAATACTAAAGAAAATAAGATCATGTCTATTCTGCAGTGTGGATTTCTATTACCTTTTCTGTACCATCATGCTCTGTACACCCCTGTAAATCAATATAATTTCACAGTTTCAGATGAATGTTTTTTGGCTTCTATTTAACTGTATTAATCACATCAGTAATTTTATTACTTAAAATAGTTCGTTACTTTTGGCTGTGTGACTTTGAGAGAAGACAGCTACAACCTGTAGGCTCAGTCCCGATAGACATCTGATCAGGCTTCCTATGTAAGGAATTAGGAATAGACAGCAGCTGTAGCCCAAAAATACTGCAGAATCACCTGACTTCAATGCAGTTTACTGGGCAGATTGACCTAAATCTGGACCACATTCATTTGTGGAAATGTTTGGGTCTTGTTCTGAACAGGAATTGAAAAATCCATCTGAGATACCAAAGAAATATGAAGTGGAAAATTCAGAATCATGAATTTAGAGGCTGACCTTGGACTTATTTTTAACTTTTTCTCTCTTTACAGTAAAAGGGCGCCATTGATAATTTGATTCATTTATGAACTCAGTTGAAAAGGAGCAAATATAAAACTAAAGAAGGAAATATTTCCTTTATATTATATTTCCTCCTAAAAAACTCAACACCACAAATTATCATGGAGGACAGATGTTCCTAGAATTATGAAATACTGTTAGTTTGGGTTGTATAATCACTCAGAGTTACAAGCAGAGGTAAAGATGGAAGAGCAATATTCTTCCAGTTTCAGAGTGATGGAAGAGACATTCCTTGTGAGTTGATCAACCTACATTTGCCTTGCACGCTGGACTGCATACTCTTAATTATTCTGTGGCATTGGCCACTGTCAGTCTTATCAAACTGTAAACTGATGATTTGTTTCAAATTTTATAATTGCATTCTAAGAATTTATTGTTTATAAAGAAAAAGTTACACTGTTCTTGATCTATATCTCTTCTTACAGTAGACAAAGAGCATCCTTGTAGAATGGGTGTGCCAGCAGAAATGCCAGTCAGGTCAGCTATGCTCATCATTTCAGAGACACCTTTGTCTAGCCTATTTTCAAAGCCCTTCAGTAACCACCAGTGTCAATTAGCAGTCTATAACATTTCTGCTTTGACCTCGCACCAAAAAGCTTTTTAACATTTATGCATGCATCTCTTGTGCTACACATACAGTACATTATTGTGCTGTATTCATTATTGTGTATACTTAAAGTACACTTTCAGCAAGGGAGAGTTTCAGTTCTCATCCTCTTTATGGAATGCTGCTCTGTATTTGAATACTGTTATTGTGTTGTTGCTGCCTTCAACCTATCTTTACAAAACACTTTGTTCAATGTCCCAGGCTATGCAAGGCAGACTGCTTCTATTGGTGCTTCTCAGTAATCAATTTGTCTGGCTTACTTGTACAGCAGTTGTCTCTTTTTGAAGCTTTTGCAAGGATTACTTTGATATCTTTCATGTTTGAAACCACAACATGCTCATTTCATCTCACAAACCTTTTGCCTGATAACTGACTATCCTGTAAAGAAGGTTACATCCAAACCTGACCGAAGTCTAAGCATTCCTTTACCATCTACGGCTTGTGCACTTGGGATGCACCAAGGAAACACTTTAATTTTCTAGTAGAAAAAACATAAATATTTTTAAGGAAAACCGCTCCACCAGCTGTTTCTTTTGCCTTCTTAGCCCCATCTCAGTTCCATATCTGTTCTCAAGTTGATAGTGCTGTTACTGCAGAGACTGTGACATGTTTATTTTTGTCTTTTAAGTGGTATGTTATCTAAAGATTTTAATTTAGTGGGGAAGCTGAGTTCCTTTAAAACCCTTTTTCAATAAATGATCATCTTGTCAACATTGGCCCATTATAATGACATTTACTACATTTCATTACAATAAAACTTTCAAAGACTGGAAAAGAAAAGGTTGATGCATGTTAAGCTAAGTAAAGGTTGTAACATTCCTGTATTTTATCAGAATACAGCAAACACGAAGCAGTAATTTCTGTTGTTCCTTTCCTGGTGAAAAAGCTATTGGAAAAGCAAATTTCAAAATGTTTCTCTGTACACACTAAAAACGTTTCAATCACTAGAAACTCAGCATAATTAAAACTTAGTGTTGTCAGGGTTATTTCTCGTCATAAGAAACTTTCACACAGTTGTAGTGTTTACATTATATCCATTTAATACCTACGGAGAGGTACCATCTGGATCACAGGAGTGGAGCAAGGCTTCTCCTTACAAGACAGGTATTGGCAAATATAACAGTATTAATAATAATAATAAACACCCAAATAGTCAGATACCAAACAAGGATCCAAGCTGTTGGTTCTGTTCAGGCAGTAAATAAAGAACATTAAGTGAGCATGTGCTATACCATGCTAACGTATCCGCTGGTAAGATATACGGAGGTAAGTGACAGAGAAAGCAGGAGGAAGCCCATCAGCCCTTTGGCTATTCTTCTCTGGTGAACTGGTTGTCTTTATCCTTCCTGCTTAAAAGTGAGCTCCAAACTAAGGGAAAACAAAAACCCCAAAATATCTAAACAATGAATGCTCAACAAACTACAATGATTAATGAATTCATTGCTATTTGGACAAATCAGTTTCTGTTTGGTTTTTTTTTTTTTCCATTAAAAGCAAATAGGGAGCATCTATTTTTAAGCCATTCTTTGGTATTTTTGCTGAATTTTTCCCCACTTCAAGTTTGCCTTAATATGTGAGAAATGGCCATTTATTCAACAGAGACAAATTGTGAGGGACTCAGACTTTAAGTTTGCTTCCACTAAATACCTGAAGATTTAGATAATTATGAAAAGCTTATCCAAACAATTTGAACCTCCTCAGTCATCACCCGTGGCTGGAGAGCTCACAGAATATGTAGGCTGCCTCATGAGATGTCCAGTACTTCCTGTTTCTGGTTAGTATTTTGGCATTTCTCTGTTCCTGTCTCGGTATTTTGGCTTTTATCTGTTCCTGTCTAGGTATTTTGGCTTCCCTTGGTTTCTGTCCCAGCTGGAAACCAAAAGTGCAGATGCATGTGAAAATGAGGAATAGTGAATAATATAGCTAAACTGACTATTTCATATTCTGAACGTTTGATTCATGTTCACATTTAAAAATGAGGAATTATTTGGTTATCCCTTGATTTTTGCAAATCTCATGTGCTTCCCCCTACCATAAAGGCTCACAGAAGAGTGTTTTCTTGTTAATTTGTGGCAACTATCCTATATGACTTAGCACTGTACTTCTTGTGATGCTTAAGCCTCCAAAGAGATGACACTGAAATCAGCTGAATTCTTCTAAGAAAGTAATTGATCCATGTCTTCAAGGAGGAAAAAAAATGAACAGGGAGAAGAAATGAGTCAAGGAAGTTCCTACATGAATTTTTTTAGGATAATTAGTGGGTTAGAGTTTCCTTGCAACAAACTGGTATTTTCCAGCTGGCCAAAGGCAGCAGTGATTTCAAATCCAGCATGTCTGATGAGTTTCTAATGAAATCCAAAGAATGTCTGCCCTGGCTCTTTAGAAATAGAGAAGTCTGTGCTTAAACCCTGGAAGGCTGTCAGGCATCAACTCTTCTGTGTCAGCCTGTGGAGGTTTGCAAAGGTTTGAAAGAAAAGAACTTCTCAATGAGTCCAATGCAAAGGCTATCAGAACTGCTTGTCCTCACCACACTAGGACACATGTTCTCCAAAAATACCCAATCCAGCTTAAAACGAAGCCAGGCTCATAGGCTCTGACATCAAGGATCCAAGAATAGCTGCAGTTGGTGAACCCTAGTGATTCTGGAAAGGTCCTTTAGAGCATCAAAGTACAGGTTATCTCAGATCCTGGGAGCTCCCTTCATGAGGGATGGTCAAATAAATAAGCAAGGAGATGGGACTTTTAAAAAGAAATCAGATTACAGTGAAAATGCTGCAAGAGCCTCTGAATGTTATTTCTGATATTTATAATACCATTTCCAAAAAATTAAAGACCAGCTGCAAAGCTTTAGGAGTGGACAGGTAAACTAATAAAATGAGCTGAAGTACAAATGTGAGGCCATCCAGTTTCATTTCCTCAGCAGCTACCAAAGGAAATGTGGGATGTAGAAGTAGGTGTGTCTCCCAGAACTATATCCATCCTCAAACAGGGATTTCAAGCATCCTTCAGTGCTACCTGCTGCTGTCCCAGCTGTGTAACTTAGAAGCTCTGGGCAGAACATGACATGAGAGGGAAGGAGCAGCCGTGCTTCTGAAGTTATAGAATCATGGAATCATAAAATGGTTTGTCTTGGAAAGGACTTTGAAGCTCCTCCAGTTCTAACCCCCTGCCATGGGCAGGGACACCTTCCATTAGACCAGGTTGCTCAAAGCCCCATCCAGCCTGGCCTTGAGCACTGTCAAGGATGGGACATTTACCACTTCTCTGCAGTGTTCCAGTGCCTCACCAACCTCATAGTAAAGAACTTCCTTACTGGCAGAAGTTTCTGCCCTGCATGAACTGGAGAGCTCCCCCACTGCATCCTGCACACTGTTGTGAGTGAATAAGCTGGGCCTTTGCTCTGAGTCAATTTTCAAGAGCCAATAACTTCAGACCCTTCAGAAACTTGGTGAAGTCTGGATGTAACAGTACCTCAGCCCAAGGGATGGTTGTGTTCCTAGGGAAAAGTGCCCAGAAATTGAAAAATCTGCAGTTTTCCTGATTTCTCATTAATACAATGTTTTACATTGTATTTCAGGGTTAAAAGTGATGGGGAATCATCATTAATACAATGTCTTACATTGTATTTCAAGGTTAAAAGTGATGCAAACTGGACCAAAAATCTGAAATATCTCAGCTTTTCATTATTTTAAATCTGTAATGTTCCTATGTCTTTTAGCAAGGAATAAAAGCCAGTCAAAAAGCAAGAGCTTTGCTATGGCTGTACACCAGGTAGCTACTTTCCTGTGAGTTATTTTAATAATATAAAAAATAATATTAATGCAATACACTCAAAGGTAATAAAACACTACAAAATGAGAACATGGCCTCCAGTGTGCAGCTCTGTCCTGGCAAGCAGGTCAGGACACCATTGCAGAGCTTAGTGGTGTAAAACTCAGTGCAGAGGGAATGCACAATGATATTCAGTTATTATGATCCCATTATTGGAAGACCGAGGTCTTGGCACTGGAAAACAATTTTCTGTGAGGAATGAAATCTGCCTTGGGAATTAATCTGAACTGTGTAATTGGGTGTTCATTCACATCCTACTGGTGTCAGTGAAGAAGAGGAATGAACTGTTTAGTAAGACTTGTCTGGATTCTTTGTCATTATGATGCTTCACCTCCTAAGGTGTCAGGTATTTGATGCCATTTCCCATCCCTCTCCTTTTAAAGTTTTTATGAATATAGAAAAAAAAAAAAGGTGGTGGTGGTGGGGAATTATCATTCAAATGAAAATCTGAGTAAGCAAATGTATTTGGCTCTAGCATACATGGAAAGTTTATTCTGGAGCCAGAGGTGGTTACTCTGACCATAATTTTACACAGACAGTTACAAGCTGTTATCTTAGTTGGTTCATACCATTTTAATGTGAAGTGCTTTACTGTTGTACTTTTTTAGTATTTTTCAATAAATAAGGCAGAATGACCTGCAATGGTACATGCTGCCAACGACTTTCCCAACCACAGCTCTTTACAAAGGATAATTTATAATGATCAAAGATAAACTAAAGAATTAGGCTTGAAGAAATATGACTTCAGGTTTAAAAGTTCATTTTATGAGGCAGATAAACTTTAGTATTTTTTCAGGCCTCATAAATTTGATCGCTTTTTCCTTAGTTCTTTAATTGTTAGAAAGACAGAAAGTTGAGAAATACAGTTTCTTTTTTTATTCCCAGGAGTTTCTAATCATTGCAGTGCACAGGCCAATCTCCATAGGTGGTGAACATGTATTACTGACCACTGCATTTGTATTGGGAAGGATCTATTTAACACTTCAACATAAAAAGGACATGGAACTGTTGGAACAAGTCCAGAGGAGGGCCACGAGGATCATCAGGGGACTGGAACAGCAGTATGAAGATAGGATGAGAGTTGGGGCTATTCAGCCTGAAGAAGAGAAGGCTGTGTGGAGACCTCATAGCAGCCTTCCAGTATCTGAAGGGGGCCTATAGGGATGC